>CAIGRB010091636.1:55899-93742 GCA_903798255.1 Fraxinus quadrangulata | reverse complement strand
TCCAAAACACATCTTTCATCCATCCAAGAAGTCCTTAACTCAATCAAACTCTCAAAACATGATGATATTTGATTCCTAATAAAATCGAACTTCTAAACCAAAATTAATCAAGCTTCCTATATGCAACAAACTCCTAAATCACATAGAATTTTTATCACAAATCCTAACAATTCAAAAGCTTGATTATGCAAGAAGATAACACCGTGATATGAGATAATTTGATCAGTTACTGAAATAAAAATCTTGAAACTAGAGTAGTACATTCTCCAGTTTCAAGTGAATCATATCTTCTTTGCATCTGATTTATTTTTATATGTATTGTTTCTCGTTAGAAAATCAAAGCACTAGGTATTACATTTTTTTTTAATCCAGGGAAAGGCCATCTATTAGAGCCCTGATTTTTCCTTTTCCAAGCAAGATCAACTGCAGTCATATCATAAAAGACACATTATTGATATAATCCATGAAACTCAAACGGTAGGAAGAATTTCATAACAGACCAAATCAGTTGGTGAAAATGGAAGTTTACAAGACCTTCATTTTCTTGACACAATATTTTTATGTATTCTAATGAGCTCTGTAATTGAAATATAGATTATTCAAACGTTCTATGATTCAAGTTACTTAGTACTACTTAAATTTTAGAAATAATTTACTTTAGAATTAACTTTCAAACTTATTTACACATTTTACACTTCCCTCATTAAAAAATAGTCACCCCTCCCTCTCAAAGGTAACACTCGAAACAATATTTGCCTCCTACTGGGTATTGAATATATTATTATTGACCTTTCACATGAAAAAGCACGTGCATTCAAACACATACATACCCTGAATCTATATTTGATTAAAGATCCACCTTCCGTCAAGTGATGAGAATACAAGCGATGCTTTAAGTGTAACTTACTTGTCAAACTCTTTGTCATACAAAGCTGCTCCAACTTCAACCATAATGCAACGACACTTTTTTCCTCTATCGCATCCTAAATAATTTCATTAAAAAGATGAAGATGTATTTGAGATAGGGCTTTCCGATCCTTCTGTCATTTCTCCTCTACTGTCATTGCTGTAGGCATTTTATCAATCCCCAACAAAGCATCATCAAGATCCAATTGAGCTAGAACTGCTAGTTTCTTGATTTGTCATAATGAAAATCTACTGTTGCGATCCAAAAGTGAAATTTCAAACTTCAAATCTGCCATCCTTGAACAATCGACTTTGCTTTATTAACCAATTTGGACATCCCAAGAAACCAGCAAAAAATCCTTGGCTCTGATACCACTTGTTAGGAAACGAAGCCGATACTAGAATAGTTTTGATATTGCTCGTTATGAAACCAGCCAAATGATTAAAAAAAGAAAATATAAGAAATATGAAGTTTTAATGGATCACACAACAACCAATAATATTGTGTAAAAGGAGAATTTTATTATACCAAGAAACACCAACAATTGTTTTACAAGATTTGATCCTCTCAATCTAATCTAAACAATTCATTCTTGTTTCTAATGTATACAACCAATGATTTATTGTTATAATCTCTCAAGAGTCACCTAATTTTCTTGTGTATTGCCTTTTTAAGTACTTATACCTTGTGGAGTATTTATAGAAGCTGAATCACAAAGTTATGAATGAGATAGGAGTCCAAAATCGAAAAATCAAAATCGAGTCAAATTCTGTCACAAAGGTAGGCGCTAGGCGCCACGTCCCTGTCCAATTTTCTCTTTCGCGTTTTTTCTTCCCTGTTTGCTTCCAGCTCCATCATAGTGTTTCCAAAACACCTATTTCATCCATCCGAGAAGTCCTTAACTCAATCAAACTCCCAAAAGAGAATGATATTTGATTCCTAATCAAACTGAGCTTCTAAACCAAAATTAATAAAGCTTCCTACATGCAACAAACTCCTAAATCACATAGAATTTTTATCACAAATCCTAACAATTCAAAAGCTTGATTATGCAAGAAGATAACACCGTGATATGA
The DNA here is from genome assembly GCA_903798255.1 of Fraxinus quadrangulata. Taxonomy (NCBI): domain Eukaryota; kingdom Viridiplantae; phylum Streptophyta; class Magnoliopsida; order Lamiales; family Oleaceae; genus Fraxinus; species Fraxinus quadrangulata. Next base: position 91,759 of record CAIGRB010091636.1, on the reverse strand, counting down.
GATAATTTGATCAGTTACTGAAATAAAAATCTTGAAACTAGAGTAGTACATTCTCCAGTTTCAAGTGAATCATATCTTCTTTGCATCTGATTTATTTTTATATGTATTGTTTCTCGTTAGAAAATCAAAGCACTAGGTATTACATTTTTTTTTAATCCAGGGAAAGGCCATCTATTAGAGCCCTGATTTTTCCTTTTCCAAGCAAGATCAACTGCAGTCATATCATAAAAGACACATTATTGATATAATCCATGAAACTCAAACGGTAGGAAGAATTTCTTAACAGACCAAATCAGTTGGTGAAAATGGAAGTTTACAAGACCTTCATTTTCTTGACACAATATTTTTATGTATTCTAATGAGCTCTGTAATTGAAATATAGATTATTCAAACGTTCTATGATTCAAGTTACTTAGTACTACTTAAATTTTAGAAATAATTTACTTTAGAATTAACTTTCAAACTTATTTACACATTTTACACTTCCCTCATTAAAAAATAGTCACCCCTCCCTCTCAAAGGTAACACTCGAAACAATATTTGCCTCCTACTGGGTATTGAATATATTATTATTGACCTTTCACATGAAAAAGCACGTGCATTCAAACACATACATACCCTGAATCTATATTTGATATTTAAATTTTAATTATTTTTTCAATATATTACTTCATTATATTAATAAAATAATATTTCAACTTTTATTTTCTTCAAATTCTTGCCACTGCATTTCTGTCTATATCCCCAATTGTCACATTCAAAAACTCAAATGAACACTTAACAGCGGAATTCGATAGCGATGAAGAATAAATTAGTTGGATTTAAATTGAAGCACATAATGTTCAGCAATATTTTCAGTTTTCAATCTATTTTCCATGAACAAAATTTAAGTTTGTTAGTTTAAACTTATTTATAAATGCTTCTACATTTAAATGGTCTTTAAATTGAAGTAAATTCGGTTACGTTGTATTTAAATGAAAAATGAAACCTGTTTATGATTATATTGGATTATATAAAATGTGTGTCCACGGGTACTTACATTGGTGGGAGTAATATGAAGCAAAAATCAGAGCTCTTACATGCCATACTTGGATACATGGGTTTTAACATGTAAATATGTACAATGAACAAAATCTAGTATAACGAATAGAGATGTGGGAGTCAGGTCCCATGGACTATGGACATAAACGTTATCTAGATTGTTGAGCTATTTGTTGGTGTAGTGTTTGCATTTGTGAGTTGAAGAGACGTCTGTAAAGTGTTTTACTGTATCATGTTGGTAGCTAGATGGTTTTTATTTTGGAGTTGTGATCAAGGATAACGATGACTTCATATGGAGCCTTGTTGGTCGTTGTTTCTATATTTACAATTTTGATGTATAAGATGTGCTCATGTATAGTTGTTGTATGAATTGTAGAGTTGTTCTCCATATGTTCCTGTTGGGATGTTTATTAAAAGTAGTTAAAAGTACATTTATGGAAAACAAAAAGAAGTATGTAGAGATATTTAATTTTGAGATAGGTACCTCAAAAGTTTGTTTCATCAGTTCTATTGTTGGGCATTTCAGAAATGTTTTAGCTGGATTTCCAATTATTGATGTTGTGATTGAGCATGTGGAGTCTTGTTATTGAATTGTCGCTCTTGCTTTACTAGAATGGAAGTGGATTTATTGTTAGTTTTTGAGGGTTTGTGTTAATAGAATATATTTGATGATTATTAGATAATAAATCATGTATTTATTCACATAGATGATGTGTTTGTGACATGATTATAATTATACCTTGGAATTGGTGTAGCTTGCTTGCAAAATCTACAAAAATAAGTTTCGTTCACACTTGCACTTGCAGTATCAAATGATAGATATCAAAGTGGTTGATTTAATGCAACCATTGTGATATTCGCTTTTATCCAGAATTTTCTTTGTTGCACAATGTATAAAATAACATGTTAAAAATGTGTATTAGGGGTAGATGTGAAATGCTATGTAAGTGAGAAGGTGTAGTGATTTGGTGTACCATATGTTGGAGTTACTATACTTGTTTGATGTTGACTAACGTTTCTTTTGGTGGACAACAAATGGTGACAGATGTGAAGAAGATAAAAGTTTTTCTTGCCACGATGTTATTTATTGTGTTCATGTTGTTTTCCAGCCTAATGTGTATGTAAGATTTCAATTGTTAAAAATAATGAGAAAACTAAGAGTAATAATTAAAATAGATATACGTATATAAGTGAATAAGTAAGTGAAAGAATATACCAATGCTTTAGTTCAAGAACTTGCTCAATTTGTGTAGAGACAGATATATTTAAATAGACATTGAATTTTGATATGTGTTGGTGTGATTGTGTAGGAGGATGAGTGAATTTATCATTGAAAGAAGTTACTCTTAATCTGCTGCTTACGAGAACTAGTTTTTTGGAGATTGTGTTGCAAATGATATTACATTCATTTGTAACGAAATTGTCCCACATTTGAAGCATACGTGTTTGTAACATATAAGATTTTTAGATGTATTTAATATTTAACTAAAAGAATTATTTTAGTGTTGGCAGTAGTAAGTGTCTAACCATTCATTCAAGAGAATGACGTCTTATATTGTTGATTGGTTGTCAAGAATTTGAATTACTCTTTTGGGGAAGATGTCGATTGCAATTCCGATGATGCCTATAAGAAGTAATATGTGTTAGTAATAGCATGTGTTGTAATTTACGTTTAAGATAGAAGTAATGAAGTGTAGGATGTTAACGAGATTGCAAGTCTTACTAATTTCTGCATTTGCATCCATGTATGGCTAAAGATTTATGAATGATATGAAGTTGTAGGCCGATGAAAGGAGGGAGTTAAATTGTTTATTAACTTCAACAATGCTAGTTTTTGCATTAATTGTCCATCGGATGTCACCAAGTTGGGCTCTATTCCTTTTAGCCGTTTCTTTAACTTGTGCATTTGAGATGAGGTATGTTTTTTGTGGTAGTAAGGTGTCTTCGAAAGCTGGGATGGCGTTCTCGAATAATGTAGCCAAAATTTTGTTCCCCTGCAAAAAAATTAAGTCAAAAGATGTTATGGTGAGATTTTATAAGAATAGAAAATAATTTTAACGTAAGGAAATATTTTTTACCATTTGAAATTGAATATTGAAGTGGAATGTTTATCTTAAATTAAATAGTGGAATTGTGTTAATTATAATGCAGGAATAGGATGAGATAAAATGTATTTGATGTTAAATTTTTTGGCAATCAACTATGGATTAATGAAGAGTATCTATTATTTGTCTATCCATGCGTGTCGATATAGATATGTATGTATGTATTTAAAATGGTGATTTGTTGGACAGAGGTGAAATTATTTTAGCATTTGTTAAGTTAGAAAGCATATGTATGGACATTTGAAATTGAATGGTTTAGGGGAAAGTAAATTGGTGTTACTAAGGAAATGTGTGTGTGTGTTTCTTGTATACTAAAGAGGAAAACTTATTATTATAATAATGTTTTTACAGGTCATAAGTCTTTGAAAGTGTTCCACAAATTTCGAACAGTCTTTTATACACTTGTACCCAAGAAGTTGGAAAGGAATTTATGCCTTGTAGCATAACAATGTTATAAAGTTATAATGAATTCTTTTAACTATTTGGAGGTGTAAAGAAGAATTAGGGGCTTCTACTAATTTGTTATTAAGAAAAAGAAGATACAAAGAACTTATTAGATTAGATTATATTATACTATGCTATGCTTAGGAAATGGTCAAATGCATAAATTATAAATGAATTTAAGGCTAAAACCTTAAGTTTTCGGTGATGGAACATACTCTTGTTGGTTATGTGTAAATCTAGATGGGACTTTTATTGAGTTATTTTTTATCATATTTAGGGATTAGACATAAATTTAAAGTACAGAGACTGAAAGAAACTGGAAAGCTGTTAGGCGAGGCAAAAATTTGACAAGCGTGGAAAAGGAAAATTAAGTTTACCATTTGAGCGTATAGTGCACAAGAACAATAGATCGGGATATAGAATGCATTAAAGAAATTGATATGGTTTTCCTTTTTCAAAAGAACGGAATATCTGCATTTTTAGAAATCTAATTTTGTACATCTTTTCATTTGTATATTCTGGAATCTGCTACATTTGAGATTTAAAAATATTAAAACTTGAATGAATTAAATTTAGCAATCTTGTTTTTAAAGGAAGAAAAAGTTTGAGGACAATATGTGCTCTTAGTTTAGATTAAACAGATGTTTAAAGTTAGTGGTTTTGATTTATTGAAGATCAAAGTTTCAAATAAAGGAACTTTAACTATGTGAGAAGATTTACCTTAGGATCCAATGATCAAATGTGCTGGTATTTCGATGGACTATTCCGATCTTTATTGAGAGAGCATTTTTCTTAAACTATTGCTTTTACAATCCAGCCAGACTCTCTAGGTTTGATGTCAGGTATGAGTTTGTATTCTGTGGCCATCTCTATCTGCAATGAATTCTATTTGATTAGCAAAGGGGAATGGTTAGAAATAAAAGAGTTAAAATGAAACATAAATATTGAAAGATAAACGGGATGATGTTTTTGAAAATGTTTGCAGTTAATGTATTCCATTTGGTGAAAGAAAGGAAATTACCAATTTGATATTAGAAATGAGCAAATGAAGTTGAAGAAGATAAACTGGGTAAAGGTTTTATTTGGTGTCTTATATGAGGAGAGATGAGGTGCGGTAGTGGATAGATTGGAAAATGGTTAGCGGCAAGCAAGAATTTTTGTTTACCATTATAAGCAAAGGTTTTTAGAGAGTGGTTGTGGGTAAGTGGGTTGCCAGGTGTTGCTTATGTGGGTTTTTGCAGGGAGATGTTCTTTTAGTAAAATTAGTAGTTTGTAGTGAAGGAAAACAATTTTTTAGTGAGGGTGAAGAATAAAAAAGTAATGATAGTTGGCAAATTTGGAATATCAGATAAAAGAGAAGTTGTGGTTGAAATGTAATTCAATGTGTGATTTTAAATAAAGAAAATACTATAATAAAACTGATAGATAACTTAGACTACTTAAAATATGGAGAAATGAAAGTCCAAGTTCGCAGATGCATATAGACAATGATGTACATGATCATTTTAACAGTGTTTTGGTTTCGAATTGAACACAGAAAAGATTATTGGCAGAAGTACCTCATTTTTTTCTATGTTCTTGCTGTCTACCATTTTTATCTACCCTGCATCATAAAAAATTGAATTGATACATGTACTAAATCTGATACACATAGATATATAGTTGAGAAGCATAAGTAGAGCTAACACAAGAAAATGCAACAAGATTCTCATACCCAAATGGGAGAAATCCAAATCAAGACTCAAAAAGAGAATAAAACCATTACCTTGAAGCAGAATAAAGGAGTAGAGAAATATATATTGGAAGGTGGAAGTTAAGAAGGTTGCATTCGTTTATACCATGTAACAGAGCTACGGGATGAATTCAAGGATTCATAAGAAGATATGAGTACAAGAACACAGTAACCCTAATGGCGAATTATCTTTTCCAGTTCCAAGTAAAATCGACTATTCGCAATTACAACCTTCCAAACAAAACAAAGAATAAAGAATCAAATCAACTCAGTCACAAGAAAACTGAAATAAAAATGCACTTCAGACTTGCCTTGCTATATTATAGTTTCAGCTATTCTCCTCCTCCAGCTACTTTCTCTTTATTTCTTTGTTGATAAAAGTCAAAACATGCTACCACAAAATTACCGTCTAATCATGTATTGTAGCATTTCATTACTCAAATAAATTACCAAACATGATGTAGCAGATATTAAAAGACAGCCATACCATCCAAGGAATGTAAAATATGCAGTGATTAATAATAAAAGAAGAAACAGATACAACAAATAAACAAGAAAATTTAAAAGCCCTTTTGGCCAAAGAGAAAAGAATTTTAATATAATAGTTGGTGTAAATAATCATCTTTTACTTGAAAACGTCAACAGGGAAGACATGCAAACTTTTGCTATATGCTAGTAATTTCGAAATGAATAGATGTCACGAACATATGACAACGTAAATAAAAACAGACCATTAAGGTCTTTAAAGAGTTACAATCAGTTATAACAGCATAGTTAACAAACGTTTTAGGGAAAGGCACATAGTTTCTAATAATTGTCTTAAATAGGTATTTTTAATAGATTTGCCACTCTTTGAGGGAAAGGAAAAAGGAAAAGCTGAACCGTAACATGTAAGAGAATATACAGAAAGACAGAGCCTTTAATATAACCCATTCCTCATCAGACTAAATCGACCTGAAGAAAAATGGCGGTGTTTTACCATAATTTAAGGTAGGAAGACATCGTTTTCCTCTCAGAAGGGGGAAAAAATTAAGAAAAAAAGAATTAAAACAATATTAAAACTAAATTCAAGTGAAACCAAATATTTAGATCAAAGCAAACTAAGGTTAATTCAAATATGCTTTTCTAACCTCTCCTCCACTGTCCAAAACATACACTTCTCCATGCTCAAAAGGAGATACTTCATTTGTTTCCGAGCCAGTTGCAATATAACCTTCAGATATGGATGGATAGACAAATTGCCGCAACAAAGCAATGCTACCATTAGATGTCAAGTATGATTACATTTCATTAGAAATTGATGAAGAAACATCATTGATTACGAATAAGATTTAAACTTTAGTGAATTAACACACACGGTTGAAGCAGAAGCACGTGCTAAAAGCAACTTAAATTCCCAGGAAGTCTCTAGTTATTTTGTAAACAAATTTGAAGACTTTTTTATTATAAACTTACATGGCTTAGGGGTATATGCTTGCTACATCGAAGATCTAACAACATGGTTCCAAAGCTGTAAATAACACTTTTTGGAGTCATTGTTCCTGCCAAACATTGGAGACAAATTACCAAAAGTTAAATTTATATAACTGCGTATATAATATCATTTTTATATTTGTACAAATTAGTTTAATCACCTCAATCACAGGTACTCCCATAAGTCATGAGAAGTTTTTTGCAGTCATCATGGTGTTGCTTTGTCACCTGCATGAACAGAAAGTGTATTGACATAACCAAGGAAGGAAAGACAAAGCAATTAAATGTGTGACATGCATATGGCATATTACATAATATATTATAGCATTACAAGACAAATTAGACCAAGAAAAACGTTTTAATTTATATAAATATGGAGATATCTTAGAAGTAAAACCCATTAACTTGAACATGGTCTTAATTATCTTGCATTGCTGTCCGCTTCATGAAAATTTCAAATACCTTTACTTTTTGCTCATTCAAATACCTCGAGTCTTTTAATTAATATTATTTTTTAAAATTTCAATCTTACAATAGATAATTGTCGTCCTTCCTCTCGTGAATTCTCAGTTTAAGTAATTAACATAATCCATGGATGAAAAATCGACCATTAAACTTCCATGTATCAATGTGCTAACTACTATACCAAGAGATAAGTTTAGGCCACAAGACTTGTATGTTAAAGAAGTGTTTATTCACAAATCATTTATAATTTCTAACAATAAGCACCAAAAATTCAGCTTTCAAATGAAGATCGTCATAGACTCACAATAGGATATCTTTAGACAGTGGCAGATCTAGGAATCTTAATGCTAGGGCGATCGTTGACCGTTGATCGTTAGTCGTCAAAGATGGCAATAGCAAGATCGTTTACAAAAGATGAGATAGAGGGAGGGAGGGAAGGATGACTACAAGAGGAAGAATATAAGCTAAGAAGACATTCATTTTTCTCTAACAGGACGTAAAAGATATAACGATAGACTCGTTGCCAAAGCGTTCACTCAAAAGGAAGGGGTGGATTACAATGAAATATTTTCTCCTGTTGCTAAATATACTTCCATTAGAATTCTGCTTGCTCTAACTGCTCATTTTAACTGAGAACTTAATCAGCTTGATGTAAAAACTGCCTTTTTAAATAAGGATCTTGATGAGACCATTTATGTGAGACAGCCTGTGGGTTATGAAGTAAAATCTAGTACTCATAGGTCTGTTTGTTGAAAAAATCCCTCCCAGACATGGTATAAAAAGTTTAATTCCTACATTCAAACCTTGGGTTTTGTTGAAAGCAATTATGCTTCATGTTTCTTTTTCAAATGATCAGGAGGACCTGAATCTATTTACTTACATTTGTATGTTGATAATATGTTACATGCCTATCAAAATAGATCTAAAATAGATTTTATTAAGTCGAGTTTGAAATGAAAGATCTAGAACAAGTTAAAAGGATTCTTGGCGTGGATATAGAAAGAAATAGAACTGATTGCATTTTGTATTTAAGACATTGTGCATATACAAAGTAAATACTTGAAAAAATTTCTATGATTGACTGTAAACGTGTTTCTTTGTCCATTTCAAATCATTTCAAACTATCTAGTGAACAGTCACCTAAAACTAACGAAGAGTTTAAAAGAATGGAAAATATTCCTTATGCTAACACTGTTGGGTCTATAATGTATCTTATTGTCTGCACCAGACCTACCTTAGCTCATGGAATAAGTATTCTAAGTAGGTTTATGGCTAACCTTAGTGAAGCACATTAGGCTTAAAATACTTAAAAGGTTCAACAAAATTAGGCTTATTGTTTACAAAATGTGATGAAGGCATTATTTTGAAAGGTCACACTGATTTTGATTTTACTGGAGATTTAGATAAAAGAATATCTACCTCTTCTTATATTTTCACTTTGTGTAATGGATGCATTAGTTGGAAATCTCAGTTACAAAAACTTGTTGCCTTATCTTCTATAGAGGCATAATATATAGCTGCCCGTGATGCTGTTAAGGAAAATCTTTGGTTAAGAGGGTTGCTAAGTGAAATTGTCTTTGTGAATAATTCTATTAAAATTTATACTGACAATCAGAGTGTTATACATCTTAGCAAAAATCCCATGTATCATGATCAAACTAAACATGTTGATATAAAGTTTCACTTTGTGAGAAACATGCTTGAAGAAGGTCTGATTAGTCTAGAAAAAATCTCTACTGAATTCAATCCCTTTTATTTGAGAACCAAAGTACTGCATTTGAGTAAGTTCAAAAACTGCTTGAAAATCCTAAACATTACTAAACAGTAGTGAGTTTAGAATAATCAAGGAGGGTCGTGTTTGAATAAGTACTAATTTTTCTTGTTTTATTTTTGTAAGTTAAATAAGAGCAAGTGATACAAAATAGATCTCTAGTACCTATATGTCACCAAGAATTGTTCAACAAGGTGGAGAATGTCATGATTTTGGGCTGCCTCAAATTCTTGGACCAGTTTGCTGTAATTGAGCTGATTGACATGTGTTAATTGTGATTTACACTTACACGCCTCTTCTAATTTCTTGATCTTGTGATCTAGCCTTACACGTGGCCAGCTCTCCATCGTCTGATTTAGTGGTTTTTTTTATCTACGTGCCTTAAAGCCATTATGGATGTTTCATTTTGGGTTACTGTTTTGTTTTGTGTGAGATAGTTCTCTGTAAGTTAGGGTTCATCTCTTCTCTACGTCGGTTTGTAAGTCTTAGTGGCTATTCTTTCAATCTCTGTAAAATCTGAGTGATAAGGCAGATATTATACTTGGTGTACAAATTGTGTGAGATTGTGTATGAAATCTATGTGATTTGAGGCGAGAGAAAAATTGTGAAGAAATCTCTAATTTCTTTATACATTTGTAACGGTTCTTGGTGATTTTAGTGGAACTAGAGTAAAATCCAAGATTGTGGATGCTCAACGGATGAGTAGGCTATTTGCCTAAACATCCGGGCCCTTTGAGCGAAAAATCTTTGTGTTCTTTTATTTTTCACGATTTACAGTTTTTATTCATGTTCTTTGTGAACTCTGGGACCAACAGAGCTAGCATAGGCGGCTGCGCGCACCTTGTCGGGTGCTGGCTTTACCACCGTCTTTAGATATTGTACTATAAAAAATAGATCAGGTGTGCGAGAAACCTTTCTTACGAAGACCTTTTCTTGAGAAGACGCAAGCTTAATCTGAGCAATGAATTCCTTTCAATAAAAATCATTAATATTCTTTACCCATATCTAGAGCAATGTTATCATGTGATTAAAAATAAACAGAATATATACCATGTGATATAGTCATATTACCAACCTCACTAAAGATAAGAAACCAGTTGGAACGACTGACTAAAAGTTACTCATAAATCTTTCTAAAGTTTCGCATTAGCATATATAACCCATACTATAATTCCATAAAGACAATAATGACACCAAAAACAAGTTATATATTGTAAGTTCATTCACACGATAACAAATCTCATGTGAACAAAAAAGATGAAATATGGATGACAAACCTTAAATAATTTTGCCAGAATTGCTTGATTTGGTAGAATTCTACTAGTAGTATTGCAAATGACTCCTGTCAAATAAATTAGAAAACAGTAAAGTTATGAACTCCATAAAATCATCAGTCGTTAGAGAAGAAATTTTTTTAACTATCATTTTTCAATTAGGCTTTCTGTCAAAATCCTCTAACAAAATTATGTCACCATATTTTTCTAATAATCCACAAGAGTGCCTGCCTCATCCACTTATTTTGTAACTTCATATGAATTCATGGAATGTAACTCAACATCTGCGTGTATGGTGCTGTGTAATTCAGGTATATTGGTGCGTATCATATTTAAAGTGTGGTCCTTGTTACCAAATTGCTGTTGGAAATTGGTTTAGAATATTAGAAAATTTGGTGAAGTGTTAAAATAAAAAACTTGAAAAAATGACTCTCGTGTCAATTTCGACCAAATAATCGGACTTGATCTGATGGTCAAATTATAAAAATAAATAGATCAACCTGTTCTACTCGTTGAGTAGATCATCGTGGTATATTTGAAATCTCAAAATTAATTACGGATGAATGAGAAATTGCGGTCCAAAGTTGGAAAGAAAATAGAAGAAGCTGTATGAAAATTGACTAAAGCTGTTGCTAGCTTATCGCGGGATTGTCGCTCGAGCGACATGTCAACTCGCTTGAGCGATAGGCCAACAATAAGCTAGCGAAAAAATCTCTATTTTTATCGCTCGAGCGAGGCGATGGCGACGGCAACAAGTTAGCGACAGTGAATGGTGCGACCTTTGGCAAGTGTTATTGAGCTTGGGGCGTGACATTTCATTCACAACCCCTCATCCTCTATATATAGGATCTCTTGAACATCCTTTTTGCACTTCATATCATATTTGAATTGAGCATTGTATTAAAACTCTTACAAATCACTTCTAAATTCATTCAAAAATATTTTTATCTTTGTAGAGAGAAATTCCGTCGAAAGTTCGCTGTAACTTGTGGTTTGAAGTGCTTTCAAGATGAAGGATGGACTCTATGAGTGGTTGGTGATGCCATTCGGACTATCAAACGCGCCGACCACATTTATGCCGCTTATGAATCTGGTATTGCGACCTTTCATTGGAAAGTATGTAGTCGTTTATTTTGACGATATATTGATTTACAGTCGGAGTGAGAGTGAGCATATGGACCATCTTCGGGTTGTGTTGGAGGTGTTGTTCGAGAATAAACTATTTATTAACTTTAAGAAGTGCAATTGGCTGACTGAAAAATTGTTATTCTTGTGATATGTAGTCAGTTCAGAGGGAATATTAGTAGATGAAGAGAAAGTGAAAGCCATTCGTGAGTGGCCAACACCGAAGACAGTAGGAGAAGTGAGGAGTTTTCAAGGGTTGGCGATGTTCTATCGTCGATTTATTAGAGATTCCAGCAGCATTGTAGCACCTATAACCGAGTGTTTGAAGAAAGGAAAATTCAATTGGGGTGAAGCAGCTGATACTGCTTTTGCAGTGATCAAGGAAAATTTGTGCACCACTCTCGTCCTTGCTTTACCCAGCTTTGAGAAATTATTTGAGGTAAAATGTGATGCCAGTGGAATTGGGGTTGGAGTAGTTCTTTCCTAAGAGAAGAAGCCAGTGGCATTCTTCAGCGAAAAACTCAGTGATGCGCAGCGGAAGTGGAGCACCTATGATCAGGAATTTTACACCATTATTCGTGCTCTTAAACATTGAGAGCATTATCTGATTCTATAGGAATTCATATTATATACTAATTATCATGCGTTGAAGTACCTAAATAGTCAGAGGAGTTTAAGTAATATGCATGCTCGATGATCAGCCTACTTGCAGAAATTTCCTTTCGTTCTGAAGCATAAGTCCGGGGTTCTGAATAAAGTAGCCGATGCATTAAGTCGACGTGCAAGTTTGCTGGTGACTATGCAGCAAGAGATTGTTGGGTTTGAGTTTCTGAAAGAATTGTATACTGATGATGAAGACTTCGCCAAGGTGTGGGAGAAATGTGTCCTGCAGCAAACAGAGGGGGAGTTTTATATTGTTGATGGCTACCTGTTTCATGGCAATCAGCTGTGTGTCCCTCGGAGTTCCTTGAGGGAGAAACTGATACGTGAACTACATGGTGGGGGTTTGAGTGGACACTTGGGACGTGATAAAACTATCAGTGGAGTAGCCGAGCGGTATTACTGGCCTCAGCTGAAACGCGACGTGGGAAATCTGGTCCGTAAGTGTTATGTTTGTCAGACTTCAAAGGGGCAAGCTCAGAATACTGGTTTATACATGCCTCTACCTGTGCCAAATGCAATATGGGAAGATTTATCGATGGACTTTGTTTTGGGGCTGCCTCGAACTCAGCGTGGAGTAGATTCTGTATTTGTTGTAGTTGACAGGTTTTCCAAAATGGGGCATTTTATCCCATGCCGAAAAACATCTGATGCTTCTCATATAGCCCAGTTATTCTTTCGTGAAGTGGTTCGTTTGCATGGAGTTCCCCAATCCATCACTTCTGACAGGGACTCGAAATTCCTTAGTCATTTTTGGGTTACATTGTGGCGGCGGATGGATACTACTCTGAAATTCAGTAGCACAGCACACCCACAGACTGATGGACAGACTGAAAATCTGAACAGGACGCTGGGAAATTTAATACGCAGCATTTGTGGTGATAAACCAAAACAGTGGGATGTGGCGCTGGCGCAAGCCGAGTTCGCGTATAATAATGCGGTTCACACTGCTACGGGTAGATCCCCTTTCTCTTTGGTATATTTGAAGCCTCCTAAACATGCATTGGACTTGGCTCGCCTACCCAAGGCTACTGGTTCCAATGTGGCTGCTGAAAATATGGCTGAACAGGCTCGTAATGTTCAAGCAGAAGTGAAGGCTAGGTTGGAGGGGAAGAATGCAAAGTATAAGGCTGCTGCAGATGTCAAGAGGTGTGAGAAATTGTTTGCTGAAAGTGATCACGTGATGGTGTTTCTACGCAAGGAGCAGTTTTTTCTTGGTTCCTATAACAAGTTGAAATCGAGAAAATATGGTCCATACAAGGTAGTCAAGAAGATCAATGACAATGCCTACGTGGTTGACTTACCTGCTGATATGAACATCTCTCGCACCTTCAATGTGGCTGATCTGTATGAGTTTTGTGCTAATGTTCCAATCTATCCGGAATATAACTCAGGGTTGAGTTCTTCACAAGTGGGGGAGACTGATGTAGGACAATTGGCGTTAGAGTTTGAAGAAGAGTTAGATCGAAAATTGGCAAAATGAGATATCTCAAAAAAAGGTCATAACTTTTTGCACCAGTGTCAAAATGACTATTATAATATATTTTTGAAAATGTCTCACCGCGCTCTACAATGTACCAACCTGGGTTTCTCGATTGACGCCATTTTCAACTTAAAATTTTCAGTTTAAGGTAGCCTACCGTGCCATTTAAGTTTTCGCATTTTAATTGTTTTAATTAAAGGATGTCTATTTTGATCTTTTGTTTAAATTAGAATTTTCAGAGGCTGTTTAAAGACTCTCTATTTTCTTGAATAAGACGATTTCATTTTTGAGATTAATTTCGTGAGAACTATATTATTTTTCCTTACTAGGGATTACGCTAGTAAACCCTAGAACTTCCGTTCGCATCAATAATGGACAATGGAGAGTAAACACAGCCCAACTAGAGCACGATCATGAAACGAGTCCTTCGAAATCGAGGTTGTATCGATGCAAACAAGAATTGACTGCAAATGTAAAATGAAAGCTTGAAGTGAATGATATGGCAGAAATTCTATTGCACAAAAGTTACAACTCTGTAGTGGCGGAAGCAAATGGTTATGAGACTATGATTTTCATGGAGAGGGATTGTCGAAATTATATTGAACAAGTTAGACGATTACGACTCGGAGAAGGAGATGCTACCGCAATACAATCATATTTTTCGAATATGCAAGCACGGTGCATGGGATTTTACTTCAGTATGGATTTAGACGAGGACTCCTGGCTTAAGAATGTATTTTAGGCGGACAATAGGTATAGACAAGAGTACAAGGAGTTCGGTGATGTTGTTACCTTTGATACGACATATCTCACCAATAGGTATGACATGCTGTTTACCCTATTTGTTGGCGTTAATCATCATGGGCAATCGACACTGCTTGGTTGTGGCTTGGTATCTAATGAGGACACCAATACATTTGTGTGGCTATTTCGAACATGGCTATAGTGCATGCATGATCAAGTACTGCATAGAATAATTACTGATCAAGACAGGGTAATGCAGAATGCAATTCAAATTGTATTTCCTCACACGAAGCATAGGTGTTGTTTGTGGCATATCTTGAAAAGGTTGCCTGAGAAGTTTGGCTATCATGTTGATAAGGCTTCGATATTTTTGACTATCCACGAATTAGTATATGATTTACATAGTGTTGAAAAATTCGAAGAAGGTTGGAGAGCACTGAGAAAGTCAAGAAGGAGTTTTGGGCTGATTTCAAATCATACTCACAAATGGTATCGTACGTATCAAATTACGATATGGAAAAGAAATTTCAAAAAGTGTACACCATTTCAAAGTTCAGGAAAGTTCAAGACGAGTTCATTGGGAAGGTTTATTGTGATATCATATCTGTTTTAGAGGAAAATTCAGGGATGATTTACGAGGTTCGAGAGGATGTCCAACTGTGTGAAGATCGTCGAATGAAGATGATTTTTTTCGTTTCCTTTTTTAGGGACACGTGTGACATTGTATGCAGTTGTCACTTATTTGAGTATCGGGGGATACTTTGTAGGCACGCAGTCATAGTTTTGATTCATAACGATGTCACGTTACTGCCTAATAAGTTTATACTGTGGAGATGGTGGTAGGATGTTAGTAGAGCACACACGAGGGTCCTAGTGAGCTACGATGGGTTGGTCAATACTCTTACACAGTTGAGGTACGATGATATGTGTTGGTCATTTTCGGAGGTGGCTGACCTTGCTGCGGATGATTAAGTGTGGGTCCGTTCGATAATAGAGTGGATCAATGTTCAACAGAAGGAGCTCACATTGACGAAGTCTAGTTGTGGTACTTATCCCAATCATGCCATCTCACATGGGTCGGAATCTCGAATCCTTTTCGACGTTAATGTACTAGATCTAATATTGTCAAAGAGGAAGAGTGCGTCAAGAAAACTTCGATGAAGAGGCCCGTTGGAGTCGTCCTCGAAGAAAACAAAGGTATGTTTTATGTTCACCTACTAATTGAAACAGAGTTCGATTCCATATTCCCATATAATTTTCAATTTACATGCAAGAGACCGAGAAGTAGACATAGTACTGTGGAAGGGGGCTGTGCCCGAGGTTGAGGCATCTCAACATTGTTCCTCGCTTACACCAATGTCTAGTTCGCAACTCTTTTTGGTATGACTTTTTTTAATTGGCTTGGTATCTATATTTCCTGTTACTTTATTCAATTTAATCTGAGTCTTATGTGGGATGTTACATAATGCAAGGTGAGAGTGACAGCTAACAATAGTTATAATGACAAGCTTATTGACTTCGCCTTTGAGAAGTACGCACGGTGTGCACATCAAATGTTCCACTTATTTGGAAAAGAATCATATTTGAAGCAATTTTCGTTTTTGTAGAAATGGTATTGTATCAAACATGAATTTTTATGGACTACAAACTGTAATTTTGGGTTGGAAAAGAATCATGTTTTAGTTATTGAATTGTAGATGGTTTCTTGTAACCTGGTTTATTGGCACTGGTTTCTACATTTGTTTGGGATATAAATTAGCTTTGTGGAGTTTAATGAGATGTTTGTAACTTGGTTTCTTGGCACTGTTTTCTTATTTATTCATACTCTATTCTCGGTTTATTAGTTGCTGGTGCAAAGTATAAGTTCCTGGTGATGATAGAGTAGAGCTAGTGCAATGTATAAGTTGCTGCATTGGTTCATTAGTTGTTAGTGCAATATTTGTGTGTTTACATTGCACAATTTATTGTCTAAAATGAAACAACAACTTCATTAATGTCTTATTCTTTTCCCACCTATCCCTTGAAGTTCATTCCATTCTCACAAGTGGCAATTGACAGCAACTTCATAAACATGAAAATTGCATCAAAATAGATATCTTCATACAATTGGAAAGAGAATTATACAATTGGAAATAGATTTTGATATGATAACCATTTTTCGATATCAAGTAGAAAATGAACACAATACAAATAACTATTCAACAACTAACTAATAAACATGCCAGTCAACAACAATTTCCTTGTCTATACTACTCCGCATGTCATTTTCCCTTGCGAAATATCATGTTCACTGAAATCTCGACATCTCGTTTGTCGGCTATTCAAGCAAAAGAGTCAAACCTGCTGGACAAATCTTCGACTTCCTCATTGGCCACAACATTCACTGCTTCATTAACGGTACTCAATTCACCGGTTGATTCTTCATTTTTTACCAAGTCGAAGCCGTAGTCGTCATTACAAGTTTTGAATAGTCACCCCTTGTTACTGGTGTTCCTTTCAACCTGAAAACACTTTTGAATTCCATATGGACACCACAGATATCGAAGTTTTCTCGGGCAATCCCTGAAATAATGTGTCGTGCTTCTACAACTGTGTCAAACTCCAAAATTTGCCCCTTTCATCCTGAGATTTGAGAACAAAATAATTATAGATAGATATGGAAATGAGGACAAACTAATTCCACCATTACACCATCACACACCAATTAACTCCACTTATTACAAACAGATATGGTAATAAGGAGAAATCGTGCAACAACTTGAGATTGAGAACAACAGAATTACTAGTGATGTTAATGGGTCGAGCCGGCTTGGCTCGGCCCGTATAATCACCACGAGCCGAGCTCCGACTGGCTCGTTATTCGTGGGTCGAGCTCGGCTCAGCCCACGAGATCGTGGTTCACGAGCCGGCTCGTGAACTCGTCTAAATTTTATTTTTTTTACCTAGACCTTAAAAAAAATATTAAACGAGCCGCTCGTCAAAAAATGAGCCGAGCCGGCCTACTCGATTAGTGCTCGTCTCGATTGCCACCTCTAAGAATTACAGATAAATATGACAGTGAGGACAAACTAATTCCACCATTATACCATTACACACCTACTACTACTAACTCCACAATTACACACCTACAACTCCACTAATTACAGACAGATACGGCAACATTTCCACCATTATACACCTCTATTACTACTAAATTAAATGGCAACAGAAGGGAGAAATGAACAACATTGAACAAAATCGAGAATAACATTGAACAAAACCGAACTCGTAATGCTCATTCCCAAATTCAACCAAATTTGGATTCAATAAAATCGAATTCAAGCATGAACAAAACTAAAAAATGAACAAATTTGAACAAAACTGAACTCATAAATCAACAAAATTGAACAGGACCCAACAAAATCAAACTCACTAATTACACCATTACACGAGATTCAAACTCAAAAATGAAAAAAATTGAACAACACCGAACTTTCTGAGTCACTTTGGAAAAAAATGTTTGTGTAAAAGTAAGGAAAAAACATATTTCACTGCTTATGCATGGTGGTTTAGAGCTCTGGTCGAAGGTATATTGTTCACTGGTGGTTTTACACACTCGCCAGTGGAGGATTAATGTTCGAGTTCGACTTCAAAAATGGTCGTTGGACGCAGGCTTGAGGTCGACTCCAAAGAATGGCCTCTCACCAATTTCAATAGAATGCTATGGCCAGAGATAGAAACCCAATCGCCGTCACGTCGCCATCGTCAATAGTATCCAATTCCCATGGGAGAGTTGAGGCGAGAATGAATAGAAATGATTTTGAAATTAGGTTTCCACCTATCTCAATTTCACATGTTTTGTCTCTTTCTATTCTTTTCTTTTTTTCAACTACCACATCATCAAATTTTGAAATCCTGTAAGATGCCTGTTAAAGGCCTCCTGTACGTGTAGCACAACCTGTACCGAGAGACCTGGGTGTGGACTAAACATGTATCATCTCTATCTCCTATTCTTTTCGTTCCACTATTTTGACTCTACTTTGGATTGGTGATGATGGTGATGTTGAGATTGAGAAAGCAATGGTGAGAATCGTGCATGGGCAAACAGAATTTGTTGCCAAAGTTGGCTTAAAGTCGGGTTGCTGGTTTCAGTTTAATAGTTGTGGGCTCTTGTGGGTTTCTATTTTAGGATGAGGATTTGAGGTTGTTGCAGCAGTTTAGGGAACGGACGTGGAGAAGGTGATGACTTTTTGTACTATGAAATAGAGGAATGGGTGTGAAGGATGATTCAATGGTAGGCAAACTTGTGGTCGTCGGAAGCTGGTAGTTGTATATATATTATGGCGGCAGCGTGGTGTAGGCAGTTGGGGAAGACAACCGAGTTGCTAGGGTCCAATTTAGGTAAGACAGTGATGTCTACCATGGAAATAAAAACCCGAACGTAGAAGAAAATATTTTCAGATCTAAGAAGAAGAAAGAGAAATCCAAGGCACGAAGTGATAATAAATGGCTATTCTAGAAACCAAAAGAACACTATAATATTTCCAATGGCTATCTACCTAAAAAACAATGGCTGAGCTTACCAAAAATCTGGCATGTGAGCTGACCAAAATTCTTTTGGCTTGTTAGTTAAAAAAAAAAACCTAGCTTAAGAGCCAACCAATTAAATCTGGCTTGTGAATAGTACATGACATCCCCCTCTTTTACTTGTAGTTAGATACAGTACCAAGAGTTCTAGATGCCCACCTTTAGCTCGTACTCATTCCTATATTTATTATCCACCAATTCTCAAAGTTTTTTTTAAGAAAATAAAATTGCACGTGTCTCTTTGTGAAATTTTCAACTTATAATTTCTTATATGAATTTTTTACGCATAATTGATATTTTTCTTATACATAATTTTTTAACATATAAGTTAATATTTAACTTAAAAGTTAAATTAAGTTAAATATTTAATTAAAATTTTAAGTTAATGTTTTGTATTTATAAGTTAATGTTTTGTATTTATAAATGAACTTAATAATTATAAGTTATTTTGTTCTTTTAAGTAATTTTTAAGTGAATTTTTACTTATAAGTCACTTTTATATTTTATAAGTGAATTTTTGTCTTATTAGTAGTATTTTTATTTTATAAACAATTTTCTTTACATAAAGTGATTTTTTATTTTATAAGCAATATATATTTTTTAAATTATAAAGAAATTTTTTGCTTATAAGTAATTTTCTTAGTTAATATATTTTATTTACTAGTTTTAAACAAAACACGTTGGCTCAAAATAATTATTTTATAAAGAATAAAATTAGAAGAGAATATGAGGTTCAATCAAACTCATTAATTTGGTAGATTTTGAATTGTTTAAAATCAATGCCTAAAAAATAGCAAGTATTGGTTTTTTCCACCCCTCATAGATGGTGTAATTCAAAATTGGTCAAAATCGATGGGAAAAAAAACTCTAAATGTTCTTAATAGGGTCAAATGACTTCCTTAAAATATCTCGTATTTGGTACTGATTAAAATTCAGTTTTAATCTAAGTCAAAGTCAATAATTAATTTTTAACCACATATTTCATAGATCATATGACTTTTCAACCACACATTTTATCTACTTTTATCAAAATTTATAAAAAAAAATCTGATTTTAATCCCTACCAAATATGGACCAAATTCCTTCCTAATTCTTTTTTGTGGTTCTTATCGTATTCTGGTTAATCCTTATTTCCTTTTAATGACCATATATCTTAGTGCCACTCAACCAACTATTTGAAACATAATTTAATTTTATTCCATTCAAATTAAGAATGTGTTAAGTTTGTGATCCTAATTCATATAGAGTTTGCATAGTTTGGTGTATTAGGCTTTGAAGACGTTTAAATAGAGTTCATGGAGGAAAAAAGAGATTGATAGCATTATCCTACCGCTAACTGGACGCTTGAGTGATGAAACGAAATTTTCAACAACGAGCTTTTGCCCACCTACCGCTCGCTTGGAGCTCGAACGCCACACCATTTTGGATTTTTCTTGTTTTGTTTATTTTACGCATTTCTTGACCTAGTTTTCATCTCCGGGGTTATTATTAGAGTTTGACATGTACCCCTATATATTTGACTTTTCTTTCTCCATTATTAGTGAATAAAATCTGTAATTACTCTGCCAATTAAATTCATTTTATTGCATTTTTGTTGTTTGTAATCAATATTTTATATCACGTCATATACTTCATCACGCCCCTAACAAGTGGTATCAGAGATTTGGTTTGGTTTGTTCAAGGTTGTTGTTCTTGATAGTAACCGTGAAGTCTGACTTCCACTTTTGGATCCCACACTAGATTCTTATTGTGGCAAGTGAAGATGCGAGCAGTACTGGTTCAGATGGATTTGGATTATGCATTGTTGGAATTTGGCAAAATGTCCACAACTAGACGATGGAGGAAAAACAACATAAAGATCGGAAGGCACTTTTACAAATTTATCTTTATCTTTTGAATAATATTCTTTAGTACGTTTTGAAGGAGAAAACTGCATATGCGTTATGGTAGAAATTGTAGCAATTTTGCATGACTGAGAGTCTAACTGTCAAATTGCACCTGAATCAATGTTTGTATTCTCATCGCACGACAGAAGGTGAATTTTTGGAAGATCACCTGACTTTTTTCAAAGAAATAGTCACTAATTTGAAAACTTTAGAGGTAAAGTATGATGAAGAAGATTCGGCCTTAATTCTTTTTTATTCATTGCCCGCTTCGTGTACATTATTTAGAGCCACGATTTTGTATAGTCGTGATACTCTCATTATTGAAGATGTATATGATGCTTTGTTTCAAATGAGAAGATAAAGTATTTAGTTGGATTTGAGGCGAGAGATGGAGAAAGCCTTAGTGTTCATGGTGGTTACGGAAGGGAGGTCGAAATATAATTTTTAGTAATCAAGTTTGTTTTTATTGCAAGAAGAAATGACATGTTAAGAAGTATTGCAACAAGTTGCAAAATAAAGATAATTTGGCCGCAGATCAAAAGGAAATGCAATTGAATACTTTAGGTGAAGCCGATGTCGCAGATGACTATTTGAATGATGGAGATGTGTTGGCTATTTTTTTACGAAGATTATGAACCGACGACGATTGGATTTTTTATTGAACTTGTGCTTTTCATGCATATCCCAATCAGTATTTTTTTTCAACATATAAAACAATTTCGAAAGATATAATAGTCATGAGAAACAATATACCTTATCAAGTTGGTAGCGGGTAATGATAGAGTCAGACTTAAGCTAGTGGGTGTGATAGTTAGAACAATTGATCGAGTTCAATATGTTTCATATTTGAAGAAAAATCACATCTCGTTGGTTAATCTTGATTCAAAAGGGTATAAGTTCTTTGATAGAGGAGGAGCTTTGAAGGTTGCTAAAGTGTTCATATTGTATTGGAGGGGCGGAAAAAGCCATAGCTATACGTCTTGAAGGGTTGTACAGAATCTGCAAAGAACAATCAGCAAAGGTTTGTATCGTGGTAGATATTCAATTTGATACAGTACCGTTGGAATTTAGTTTAGGATCCGTGTTAAAGAATACAGCTCAGTCAAGTTCAAAGGATATGGAAAATGTCGCTTTGCCACCATCATATGCAATGTCATCTTATTCAATTGTTAAAGACATACCCATTGGAGAAGGTATCGGGAAGCTAATTTTGCTGCCCATCTTAAGTGTATTTAAAGGTGTTCAGTCTAGTAAGGGGCATTTTGCAAAAGAATTTAGTGTTAATTATGTTTCAGGATATATTACAGCCCTGTTTGATGAATTTTAAATCATTTTTGATTTATGCGAACCCAACACAATTTTGTAGAGTAGTGTTTAGATTCATTTATCCTAGTTGAATATTGTGGAAGAGGAGGAGAATTCTTGGTTTCGTTCAAAAATTTAGTTTAATTCATGTTGAAGAGTTCAGTTAATTTATTGCAGTTGAGTTTTTTTTTCTCCAGGTGAAGAAATTTTTGAACTTTGTTAATTGCAATGGAATTTTTGTCAATGTAGAGATTATTGGGTTTGTGAACTAAATTCATCTTGGGTTTGTATGGTTTGATGTATTGAGCCTTGAATAGATCTAAATAGGATACATAGAGGAAAAATAAATTGATGGTACTAGCCTACCACTAGCTGCCGCCAGCCTACTGCTCACTTGGTGCTCAAGCAACTATCAGGGCTCTTAGCACAGCATCATTTAGGGTTTTTCTTGTTTTATTTGTTTCACATGTTTTTTGACCTAGTTTTATCTTTCGGGCTATTATTAGGGCTTGACATGTGCCCCTATATATAGTTGACTTCTCTTCATAGTTAGAACAATATTTTATCTCATGATTTCTGCAAGTTGGAATTATGTTGGAGCACAATATTATCGTAATTTCTTTTTTCATTATTAGTAAATAAAATTTTCAATTCTTCCGCCAATTATATTCTTGTTCTTACGTTCTTATTGTTTGCGATCAATTCTTCATATCGTATCGTATATCTTGTCCTTCCCTCAACATAACCATAGAGAGCTTTATAATCATTGAACTTGTATTCTTAACATAGCAATTAAACATTGATATTTTCACACTAGAATGATAATTACATATTTACCTTCACACAAACTTTTAATAAAATCGAACCTAATTTAATAGGTCATTCAAAGTATGAAAGCAGTATTCAGTGGAGCATGCGCACACAAATGTGGCTGGCCGTCATGTACCTGAAATGACTTTACGAGGTTTAGAGAAATGACCGTCATTCCATATCTTTTACACAAACTCCAAATAAATTCTGGGGGAGCCCACACTCTCAATGATTTTGAAGTAATAATGAGAAGATAAAGACCACAATCAAAAGATAAGTCTACATACAATAGTTTTCAATGGTGATATGGTTTGAACTAAATAAAATAAAGCTACCCTTCTTATTCTTCGACTTGATTGGCATTTGGCACTTGTGCTATGATTTTGATTTTTCTGGATAACGAATCTTAAGTTCTTACAAATATCTAAAGTATCTGTCAAGCTCTAAGTTTGATTATGGAATATGTATAAATTGGTTTATTAAGATTTTTCCGAATGCACTTCTTTTATTTGTATTTATATGCAAGTCGTACATGAGTCGAACATTAATTTAAAGGACAATTCTACGTCGACATTTAATAAATAAACGTAAATACATTATTTTTTTTATGGTTCCAAAAAGAGAAAAGGACACTACCAACCCCCCCACCGCCCACACTACCGCCCCTTGCAAACCATCCTTGCACTATTTATTTGTTGTCATTATCTCTGAGATTTGCATGCTTAGTATCTTTGAAAGTTGATGTTGCATAATCAATAAAGGAGAAAGAGGAAACTAATGATGATTAGCTTGATCATTAGGATGATGATCAATCACTAACTTTTCAAGCAATCTTTCAACTTTTTCATTCTCTTCAATTGACCATATTTGATGCATTGAATAAATGACCTTAATCAAGGTTTAGCTGAGGTTTTTAGGATTATAGAAACCCCATGGTAGGAAGGTTTTCACATCCCTCCCTATCTTTGAACTAATAAGCAAGTCGGGTAGAACCGCTAAAACCAATTTCGATGGAAAGAAACGGTCAGAAAATCCGCGGAGAAAAAGACAGTCGATAAATTTTCGATGGTTTGTCTGGCAAACGGAATTTTTCGATAACATTTCGGTTATTTCGGAAATTTCCAACAGATTATTTTATCACGTCAAAAAATGACCATTTTCAATTAATTTAGAATATATTTTGATTTTCGAAGGCATTGCATCGATAATAAGTTGAAAAGGACAAATTGGATCTGTCGAAAATATTTTATTGGTAAAGCTGTGGACTTTTTGGTAGTGTGTGGAAAACGTAAAGAAAAAGGAAAGAATTTTTTGCAAAGAAAATATGAAAGTACTACTTCCTTCACACAAGAAATTCAACATTATAAAGCAGCTAGAATAAAGTAAGAGAGAGCCTCTTTTAATGATCTTATGTATGGACCTGAATTCTATCCATTCTAGGATAACTGATAAATTTGATCAAATACTATTTGTATTTTGAACATGTGTAAATTGTTTCCAGTATACTGTACTTATTCTTAGCAATATAATTGAAACTTGAAATTTTTTTATTATAGCAATGGTCTTAAAATTATGTGATGTTTGGTAAGTTAGACGGTATACAACTTAATAAAATGAATGAAAAATTCTATCACGTCTCTATATTTAATTTATTCAATCATTTCAATGCAACATTACAACTTATCCTTAATAGTAAATATTGACTGCAAAATCAATTCGTTGGAATCCAACAAATGAAAATGCATCACCAAATCAAATTTATGGACTACACCTCGAAGTTCTCAGAAAAGGTATAATGTTCTCACTTAGAAAGCTAGACTTGATTGACATTAAAACTCAATTAGATTTGACATTTTATTTGTCATAGGTTCTCAACTCTCTTAATTTCAATATTTCCACTCAAGTCATATTATTCACATTGAGGAGTTACTCAAAATAGGAAATGCAAACTAATGTTGACTAGATGATCTATCATATGCTAATTTAATTTCAATATGTCCATTTAGATGTCTGCTAGATTTTTTTAATTTTTTTTTTTCAAAGTATAAAAAATAAAAAATAAAATTTGTATCTTCATTATGTCTCTTCAATACATACACAATTTTTATGTCCCTTCAACACATGCACAATTCCTCATGGCTTCATGCCGAAGTTACAGTAATTGAAAAAGGCAAAGATATCACAGATTAAAGTAAAAAACTTTGTGGTTCCATATTAACTTATGAAATTCATTCTCAACAAAAGAAGAATGGAAAAGCATCAGGGATAGCATTTTGGAATGAGGAAGAACAACGTGAAGAAAAGGAAGATGATTCTGATGATAATCTTACAACTGTTGCAAAAGTATTCAAGAAATTCTTTAAAACAAAACAAAAGCTAAAATATCATGAAATCAGCTCACTACAAGAAAAAATTCCCAAGCCTGCACAAGAAAAATTCTTCAAACCTCAGCAAAAATATTGCATTTGTATACAACGTCATGCTTTTGAGGGGTTCAGTCACCTTTCCTCTTAAAGTATTAATATTCGAAAGAAATCATCCAGTAAAAAATCCATAAAATGTCACTTACAGTGATGGTGATAAGGAAGAATTAGCTGAGGAACAAATAGAAGTTATGAAGACATAGAAATCAAGTAGTTTCGGTTGCTGCACCAGTCAATTCTGAGTTGGTCATTACTGAAAGTTTTTTGATGTCTTCTAGTGAATCCATGAAGATCTTGAAATCATCTAGTAAAAAGGTCATAAATGTCACTTAGAGTGTTGATGATAAGGAGGAATTAGATGAGAAACAAATAGACGTGGAGATTGTTGAGGATTTTGATACCAAATGAACCTCGGGACAATGATGAATATTCAAGTCGGAATTATTCATTACTTTTCGTAAGTCAATTAATGAAACACTTTATGTATTGAATTGAAAATCACACCTGGTAGCCCAAGTTACAAAGAATGACCAAAACCACTCTACGGGCTCGACCCATTACATAACCTATTATGTGGTGTATTTAAATGGGGTCTCTCTCTCTTTGTGTTGAAATAACACACACCTACTTTCTCTTGACATTGTCTGATCCTCTTGACTTCGTGACATGTTTGTCCTCTATCCTTTTGCCCTTCTGTGGACTGTCATCTGCTACTCCTTTTGCCAGTTTGTCCGGTGACTTGGACCTTGGTTTTGCACCTTTGTTGTGTGCGATTTCAGCCCCTATTTCGATCCCTTTTCTACTATCTTTTGTGTGTAGCTTTCTTTACATGTTTTGGGTATTCTTATGGTCCATTTGAGTTGGTTACTTTGATCCAATTTTTGTGGTGTTACTGTGTGATTTTTGGCTCTTGATCTGAGCTTCGATTCATCCATCTTGGTGCCAAATCATTGTCTTATTTGTTAATATGTATGCGCACCATTTTGACTTAAGTATCTTCAATGATAAATGTGATTTTTCTATTTGGCAACAAAGGATGAAAGGAATTTTAGTATAATAAAAAGATTCAAAAGTTATTGACAATTCGGTTTTTGCTACTGTGACTGAGGATTAAAAGAAGGAATTTGATGAACTTGCATATACCTCTATTATTTTGCATTTATCTGATTCAATTTTCTGAAAAGTTGGTAAACATGATTCTACTGAAAAACTTTGAAAAAAGTTAGAAGAATTTTTACTTGACTTAGTCCACTCTAAACAAATTTTCTTACTTGAAAGTTTCTTCAATTTCAAAATTAATCTTTCAAAAGAATTGGATGATAATATTGAAGTTTTCAATAAACTTATGCTAGATATTACTAATTGTGGTAATAAAGTGTCTGGTGAATATAAGGCTATTATCTTTTTGAATGTTATTCCTGATATGTATAAGTCAAGAATGCTATCAAATATGGGAAGGAGACACTTACACCTGATGTGGTCATTGATTCCCATAAGAGTAAAGAGAGGGGGATGAAAGTTGAAAGAAACGAGAGAAAAACATGAGAGATCCACGAAACGAATAGTAGTTCTTATTTTAGGAATGAAAATGGGCAAAATGGTGGTGGCAAAAAGAAGGGCAGAGGTAGGTCCAAATCACAAGGAAATGTAAATAGGAGAAAATGTTATGGTTTTGAGAAACTAGGACATTTCATTAGTAATTGCCATAAAAAGAAAAACAAGCTAAGAGACTAGATGGTTGGAGAACCTAGTGAGGCAAACGCTGTTGTCCTGAAAGATAAACCTAGTGAGGTTTACATGCTTGTAAACACTGAACCAACTAAAATAAACATGTCTATGAACTCCCATATGTATGAGTGGATTCTTAACTCTGCCCCTTCTTTTCATGTTACTTCAAATAAAATGTGGTTTGATCATTTGCATGAGTTTGATCACGATCATGTTGCAAGGGGTAGAGTTGCACATAAGATCACTGGAATGGGTAGTGTGACTGTCAAATTTAACAGTAGATTTGTTCATACATTGAAAGATGTTGTGTATATTCCATCTATAGGAAGGAACCTAATTTTTGTTGGGGAGTTAGAGTGCACAAGTTTCACTGGTGCACTTGGTAAGGGTGTTATGAAAATATTTAAGAGAGCATTTAGAGCCTTTAAAGCTAAGGAGAAATGGCATATACATATCGCATGCTGAGATGATGAGTGGTTTAAATTACTCTATTACTGACATTGATCACACACAGAAATGACACAATTTATTAACTCGTGTTACTGTTAAGAAACTTAAGTTCCTTAACGATAATGGTGTGTTTGGTAGGGATCAGGTGTCTAACATGCAATTTTACTATCATTGGGTGCTTGGTAACAATCATAGGATGTATTTTACATCTAGCACGTATAAAATATCTAGAGTGTTAGAATACATTCATTCTGACTTGTGGGTTCGGGGAGCAATCCCACTTTTGGTTGTAACAAGTATTTTCTATCCATTATTGATGATTTCTCTCATCGTGTGGATTTATTTGATTAAAGATAAATCTGAATTTTTTGTGAACTTTAAAAATTGGAAAGCTAAAATGGATAATCAAACATGTAAAAAGGTGAAACACTTGCGTACTGATAATGGCCTTGAATTTTTTAATGCTGAATTTGACAATTTGTGTAATCAATCTGACATCACTAGACATGGGACTGTGCCTTACACTCCCCAGTTAAACGGGGTTGCTGAAAGAATGAATCGTACTTTATTTGTTAAAGTTACATGTATGATTTTAACTTCTAGTGTACCTAAATCTTTTTGAGTTTAAACTGTTATGACTACATGCTATTTGACTAACATGACTCCTTCTACTGTTTTAAATAATGATACTCCGTACGAGATTTGGTACAGTAAATGTGCTAATATTTTATGCTTAAGAATTTTGGTTGTGCTATTTTTTCTTATCAAAGTGGGAAAACTAGAACTTAGTGCGAAGAAGTGTGTTTTCTTAGGTTATCCTAAGGGAGTAAAAGGATAAAGGTTATTGGATAGAAGCCAAAATGGGGTTAGAATTATCATAAGTCGTAATGTCACATTTAATGAGTCTGAGATGTCTTGCATGGAGAGTGAAGAACAACAAGAAACTGTCAAGGAAGAGTCCCCAATTAAGGTAGAAAGGGTGAGTGTCCACATCTCTAATACCCCGAGTGATGTGGAGAGATATACAAAATCAACAGAATATAGAATGTGATGAGGTAAGGTGAGGTGATTGTAGAGGACAATCCAATTGACCAAGAAAGCTGACTATCAATTGGCTAGAGATAGAATGCTTTTGGAAATTGCTCATGATGTTGTTTGCCAACAACATACTCTTCACATATTTTGGAGGGAGAAGTAATCTGATGAATGCCATTAAACATGTGTTTTTGATAAAGGTTCTTCAAATGATTGAAATTAAGATGGGCATATCGCAAATGCCAAAGCCATGTCGAGTCACTTACATCAGTCTTGAAAAAGGTCTAAATGCTCTTTATTTTCAAGGGAAACAACATGTTTGAGGTCATCTTAACATAAGCAAATATCCCTCCTCTTGGATCATAGATTTCACATGTACCCCCTTTAATTGTAGCCTCATAACCCTTCTCTTGTAGCAGTCCCACACTTAAACAAATTGCTTTTCAAGTTAAGAATATAAAATACATTTGAAATTGTCTCAATATTGTGCATTCAGACTTGTAATGACCAAACTTGTGGCAGTGGTAGCACTCAATGTTGGACATATCAAACTTTGAATCATTAATGCGAACCCACATAGCAATAATAGATACAAAATTCACACAAGATTGATTCAATCCCGAGAAAGCCAAGAATCGATGGTTAAGTTTGATTCAAAAATATTGAACCAAGGAACCAACACAATCGCCAATAATATATTGCCCCGTGATTACAAAATTGAAGAATATCACTTGATTTGTTTGAACGCCACAAAAAATAATCTTGATAAGTTTAGACTTAATTGAATTAAGAACGAAAGAAAGCAATAATGCCTTATAGTTTATCTTTCAATTTTTGTGTGTTGTACAATGAAAATAATAATCATATTTATATGGAATCCATAAAACCCTAGTAAAAACGGAATTAAACTCTAAAAATAAAAAATAAAAATGATATCACACAGTAGAGTTTTAACTAAAATAAAAGACTGCATGAAATTTGAAAAATTTAGGATCGAAAATATACTATGTGGCCGCATAGTGTATCTATGCGATCACAAAGACCATCTGAGCCCCTCCACTGTGGGTTTGGTAAAGGGGCTGCGGTCGCATAGTTTTCAACTCTCTGTCCATTACTTGAATCAAGTTGCTCCACTTCGTTTCATCTCTCATGCCCAACATGAAACTTGTACATTTATTTGTCATGATCAATGTTTTGCCCACCATGGCTTGAGCAAGTAGTATCATTGCTTCTTTGACCCTCTTTGCTCGCGACCTAGTCGTAGGCCCTCCTCAACGATCAATGAATCCCCACCTGAACTTGCCATCGTACCATAGATCACATAATGCTGGTGGTGATCATGTCCTCTGCCTCTGACTCTGACTCTGCCTCTGCCTTTGCCTTTGCCTCAAGAATCGGTGTGTAAGAACATCTTCCTCATCCACGGCCTCGACCACAGCCTTTACTTGATAATTTGCATGTAGAAGCTTCACCATAAGTGAGGCCTTCAAAGCTTGCTCCTCGATTGATCATGTTATCATTCTCTACTCATGCACCAGCAATGAACTTTGTAATTCATCAATTAAAAGCTCATTGAGGTCTTTTAACTCCTTAATAGAACATATCACATAGGAGAATTTTGGAGCCATTGATCAAAAAAAATTCTCCACTACAGCCACATCTGCAATTTTTTCATCATGAATACACATATTGTTTACTATTGCCAATTTTCTTGAATAATACTCGTCAATAGACTCTCTTTACTTCATATGGAGAATCTCGAATTCTTTGCAAAGGGCTTGAAGCTGCTGCATTTTCACCTTTATTGTGCCATGATATTTTTGCTTCATGGAATCCCATATCTGTTTATAGGTATCCGTTTGCAGAATTGCCTCAAAAATGGCACGATCAATAGCTTGAAACATATAATTCTTTGCCTTGAGATCCGTCAGCTTCTGTTCTTCAAGTTTGTTGTGTTGAGCTTCAATCAACACCACTCCAAGGGCTGGTTCAATCACTCATGTTTCCACTATAGTCCAATATTCTTTAGATTGCAAAAACATTTCCATCAACATGCTCCAATGATCACAATGACCATCAAAGTGAGGTATTGATGGTTGCACATAGTTATTGTCTGATGCCATTGATGCCTACTGGCTACTGTAAAATATAATAGGAGAAGTAGAAACTTGTTGCTATATCACTCCCTATCTCACTCTCTATTTTTGGGACTCTGTAGTTTTTCTCCTCTCACTCTCTTAATCTCACTCCTCCAGGCTCTAATACCAAATGTTACACAAAAGAGAACAGATTCGGCAATATTACAAAAAAAATGCAGGAATGTTAGTGAAAGAACAGATGCAAGAACGAGGCTTTTCCGAAGAAGAAAAAATGCATTTTTAATCATAATGAAATTACCTTTGTATAGGCATTACAATCAACAAACTAAACAGAAAAAATAGCAAAAAATCAGTAGCAAATAACCAATGACTAACTATTCCTAAGCTCATTGGTTCCCCCCTAAAGAATTGGTACTAATTACAAACAAACAAGTAAAATATTAACATTTAGAGGCTGTTCTCTTCGTGTTTTAGTTTTTGGTTTTGAATTTTGAATTCATTTTGTGTTTTGTGTTTTGAGTATCTATTTTGAAATTGTTGAAAGTGTATTCTTTTTTGCTATTTTGGAAAATTGTTTTTAAAAATTAGAAAATGGAAAACGTGTTCTTCCAAATCAATCTTCGGCGCTTGTGCGCGACCTTGGGTGTCGCCAGAGGTGGAGATTTCGGCAGAAGCATTTTGCGCCAGTTCAATTTTTTAGGATGATTTTTGATTGATTTTGGTATATGTTTGGGTAGTGGTTTGTGTGGTTATTGAAGAAGAGATTGATGGCTTCACAATGATATGCAAATCCTGTGGTGGTGGAGGAGTATGGCCAGAGTTTAGAGGTTGGAAAATGGCTGCGCCATTGTTTTGGCAAAAGAAGAAATGGTGGTGTGTTGGAAATGGAAAATGTTGTTTCCAGTTTTGGATTTTTGTCGTGGATTTGACTTGAAAATGTCCAAAAAGACTTTTTTCCGTTTTGGTGTTTTGTGTACAAATTTTTTTTCCGTTTTGAAAAACTCGTTTTCGAAAATAGGAAAAAGACGTGTTTTCACTGTTTTAGAAAATAAAAAATATAAAACGATCCGAAAACGGCAAAGAGAACGGCCTTTTAATATCTCAAAAACTTGTTTCCCATCAAGTCGCAAAGCTATTTTTGTAATTAAAAAAAAAAAAAATCACCGCAAATTCCACTACATCTGTCATCTCATGTAACAAATTAATGCAGTCAAGCTAGTGGGAAAATTAGAGCATGGAAGATTGGTTTTTTACAATTGTTTCGATATTTATTTCTATGCTCTCCAACTTATGTTTGGGTAGTGGTTTGTGTGGTTATTAAAGAAGAGATTGATGGCTTCACAATAATATGCAAATCCGGTGGTGGTGGAGGAGGATGGCCGGAGTTTAGAGGTTGGAAAGTGGCTTGGAAAGTGGCTGTGCCATTGTTTTGGCAAAAGAAGAAATGGTGGTGTATTGGAAATGGAAAATGCTGTTTCCTGTTTTGGATTTTTGTCGTGGGTTTTGCTTGAAAACGTCCAAAACGATTTTTTTTCGTTTTGGTGTTTTGTGTACAAATTTTTTTTCCGTTTTGAAAAAATCGTTTTCGAAAATAGGAAAAAAAAACGTGTTTTTACTGTTTTAAAAAGTAAAAAATAGAAAACGATCCGAAAACGGCAAAGAGAACGGCCTCTTAGTATCTCAAAAACTTGTTTCCCATCAAGTCGCAAAGCTATTTTTGTATTTTAAAAAAAAAAATCACCGCAAATTCCACTACATCTGTCATCTCGTGTAACAAATTAATGCAGTCAAGCTAGTGGGAAAATTAGAGAATGGAAGATTGGTTTTTTACAATTGTTTCGATATTTATTTCTATGCTCTCCAACTAATTATTTAGTCAGGGACAACGCGATTTATTTTTTTTTTTTATCAGTTTTCATACTCAATATTTTAAATTATTAGTTATATAAATAACTGTCAAAACGGATTCGGGGCGGGGATCATGATCATCATTTCCGTCCTGGAGCGAGGAATTTTGCCCAACCACCACCGGTTAACACCAACTAATCATAGAACCCCTACTCCATTAAAGGGGCATAGGTGTCACAAAAGTACTCTGTAAGAAATAGATCGCCATCTGCTTGAGAAAGTTGCGTGTATAAATGTTTCAAGGTAATACACAATCAACATAACTTGTACTCAATGTTATTGTGTTCATCAAATTTCTTCGACTAGTTCAAGCAATAGACCGTTGAATTTTCAGAAGGCATTTTAGTCACCTCATAAGATTGACTAGCTCACCAAAGTCCAACAATTAGGAGCCCTTGATCCCTCGAAATGAGTAAAATGAGTACCTATTAATTTGGTAAAAGTTCTTATCTCAATTGTGGTCCAGTACTAAGGTCGACTAATCAATCAAAAACCATCGACTTTGACCTCAGTTCTAAGGCCGACTAACTGGTGAAAGCCATAATCTAAATTACTTATAATAAAAATAGTCAAAGTTTTAATAGGTGAAAGTGGGATATTTGAACAGGAACAAGTATAGAAATTCAAGTGAAAGAGGAATTGAATTGTCAACTACAAAATGTGTGATTGCGATAGCTCATATTCCCCTTATTTAGTAAATTTGCACAGTTTTATTAGGACATCTTTCGTAGTCGTATATATTTCATGATCATTACATTTTGAAAAGTATTCAAGGTTTGAATTAATGGGTTTTCCAACTTTCTTTGCGTACGTTTTTCCCGCAGAGTCGGCAGTTTCACTATTTGTCCACAGGAAAATAATAACAAGCAATAAACATTTTGTTAGTGTTTTTAACATATCAGATACTCAAGGAAGAATAACAACTCGTTTAATTTAAGTAATTAGATGTATGTTTATGAAGTGATATAACAGTAGGATATTAATTGAGAAAGATGAAAAGTGGCCTAAACTAATTGCGAAGAATTTGATGTTTAGATATTTAACTCGATTTATGGATGTCATGTGAATCTTATAAAAAGGAAATATAGAACGTCCTTATCTTTTTCGAGACTTCTTTTACGAGTAATTAGCACATAACGTCCTTATCTTTTACTACTATTGTAGAAAACGTCACTATCTTTCATTTTTTGATATTTTTACCTTTGTTTTCATCTCTCATTGCGCAAAATGTCATTTTCATCCATTTTCTCAATTAAAAGCGGTGAAATGACGAATATACCATTTTGTTTAAATAAAACAAAAAGAAATAAAAAGAACTTATTGCAAACATAGTTTCAAATTTTTTTTAAAAGTGCAAACGAATCTCAAATAAATTACTAGAAGGTTAATTAGCATATAATAGTCTTACTTTTCATTATTATTGTGAAAAATCCATACCATTCATTTTTATTTTTATTTTATATTTTCACCCTTAATTACACATTTGATTATGTAAACCATCTGTTATATCCAATTTCTCAATAAAAAAAATTTGTGAAATAATGAATATACTCTTATATTTAAATAAAAAAATAAAGAACTAATTTCAATCATAATTCTAATTTTTTTAAAGTGCAAATAAGTCCCAAATAAATTATGAAAAAAATTAGAAATTAAAAATCAGCAAAGGAGTCCCAAATAAATTATTAAAAACTTACAATTAAATTTTTTTTTAAAAGTGTAAATGAGTCCCAAATAAATTATTAAAATGGTAATTAGCACATAATATTAGGCCTTATACTATTATTGCAAAAAATGTTCATACATTTTATTTTTTGGCATTTTCTTTCATAATTATACANTTAATTACTCTTTTAATAATTTATTTAGGAATCGTTTACACTTTAAAAAAAAATAGGACTATGATTACAATTAGTTTTTTCTTTTTCTTATTGTTTTATTTAAATAAGATGATATATTCATCATTTCACAATTTTTAATTGAGAAGGTAGATGAAAAATGACATTTTGTCCAATAAAATGTGAAGATAATGATGAAAATGTCAAAAAAAAAAAAAAAATGAAAGGTAAAGACGTTTTCCTTCCACAATAATAGTAAAAGGTAATAACGTTATGTATTAATTACCCCTTATTTTACTTTTCGACAAAGTCAAGTTTGTGCCTTTTGAAAGAATCGCAAGGATAATTGACGGTAACTTTATTGACAATAAAACTTATTTGTTACCGATCTTATGATTATAAATTATTAGCTACATAGAAAGTTTATTTAAACATAGACCTTCACTTTTTTTTGAATTTTTTGGTGGTCGCAATAAAACAAAAAGGATTACTAAATCCCATATTTCTCTACTGTAATTAGAGAAAAATTAAACCGAATTTCGGACCTCATAACTTAACACCAACAATAAATGGAAGAAATCGTCACATGATTGTCAATAAAAAATAAAATAAAAAAGGATCACGTGAGCAACGACTAGGATTGAAGAAATTGTAAATGTTTGTGGTTTCTTGAACATAATCAAACATGAGCATTGATGAATCAAGTTGTATGGTTGGCTACTTACAAATCACGCAAAATTAGGCATCGAGTACTTGACCAACACAACAACATAAAAACATGGGTTTTTTTTGTTCCACTGATTTTGTTTTCTCAATATCCAAATTTCAACATAAATCCTTAATTTTTAATGAATGATTACCATTCTGTTGAACTAATAACTTTAAGCACTTCGATCACTTACTATTATGATAATTAATACCAAACACTGTGGTTATATTGGACACCAGATAGCATTAGCAATCAATTGCATTATTAAAGAATGTCATTCATATCTAATGAAGATGATCTCCATTTTATGTGGCAATCGGATCAATGTTAATGTAAATTCATCCCAACTTCATTGGATAATTTGGTAATAATCTAGTTGTCATGTTGACTGATTTCTAATAGCATTACTAATTGCTAAAATGTCGAGTTATTTTTGTAGCAAATTAGCGTTATTGTTCTATCACTCACCGATCGTCAGGTATAAAGAATCAACATTACTTTAGTTTGGAGTTCAATAATAAAAAGCAAGAATACACTAATATAGCATGTGAACGTAGAGTGAAGTGCATCTTGATTTTTTTTTTTTTCTCTTTTTGCAAAAAGTCATGTGAACCAGGGTATGCCTTCACTAACCTAACCTATGGAATATTAGATTTTCATATATTGTTTGATCTCCCCTTCTCAAAGACATACAAAAACACAATCACAAGCATGAAATCACGAGGTTTCCCATGTTCACCGCCAACAATGGCCGATATATTTTATTTGGATTTTTTTATTTTTTTT
>CAIGRB010091636.1:44204-54968 GCA_903798255.1 Fraxinus quadrangulata | reverse complement strand
AAAATTTTTACTCAAATGAACCAGAGGGGTGTCTTTATATTAATCATATATTTCAGGGTTATGAAAGTTATCCTGAAATAAATTATTACTTTTTTGTCTCGAAATTTAAATATAGTGATGAGAACTTACCCACGAAATAACCTTCCAAAAATCAAAGGCGATCAATTGAATTGCATATATATGATATTCATCTTTCCAACCTTCGTTTTCAATCTCGTTCTTCGTCAACCTTTTTCTTCTTGTGGGTTGGTGGGGTGGGGATGAGCATTTCTTGATATTTATGACATTATGTGGAAAAAAGCAATGAACGAAAAGGAGTAACGATTGAAGAATTGTTGCATTCAAAAAAGAGTTGTAATTTTTAGACTTAGACGATCAAATTTGAATCCATCTGAAAGGGAACACTAGATTTGGAATGATTACCTCTAATTGACTCACGGGTATCACAACTTTTTGAATGAAAAAGAAAGGATTTTAATTTGGATGGAAAACGTAACTACATGGCGAGCATTTTTATTTCAATTATTTAGATTATAATGGCTATTTAACTGGTTGGATTATTCAATAAGTGGCAAGAAATTAAGGACATTTCCACTTCTTCAATGGAAAATTAAACAAAATTGAAAAATACAATCGCCATTTTTCTATATTTCTATGTCTCCCAATCCGTGCACAAATTTGTATTAATAAACAATGACGATGTGATAGTCCGTCAACAATTCAAATTAAATCATGCTATATGTACATTTTCTTTGCCAACAAATTTGACATTGTGCCACGTGTCTTGACAACATTGAACAATTTTTAAAAAACAACATATTCCCACCCATTTCAATTTTAANCAATCGCCATTTTTCTATATTTCTATGTCTCCCAATCCGTGCACAAATTTGTATTAATAAACAATGACGATGTGATAGTCCGTCAACAATTCAAATTAAATCATGCTATATGTACATTTTCTTTGACAACAAATTTGACATTGTGCCACGTGTCTTGACAACATTGAACAATTTTAAAAAAACAACATATTCCCACCCATTTCAATTTTAAACTCAATAGAGTGCAAACGACAATGTACACAGGATAATGTACAAGTGGTTTTATCCATTCAAATTAGAGAAAACTTCTCATCCCGACAAATACATATATGCAAAACAACACATCTTAAGTTGATTTCAATCTACTCACATAGATAATCCAACGCCACAAAAATCTACCATAGCAAAAACTTTAGCAATCAAGTGTGAAAAAGATTTTATACATAAACTATATCTTGTATATAATTCACTTACCTCTACATGTTCTATGAATGATTTATATATATTTGCAAAAGGTAAACTAGAAATGAAAATATACATAAATCCAGTCAAAAAATATTTATAAATTTTTGTTAGAATTTGGGTATGACTCGAATTCCTTGTTTGAAGTATTAAAGAATTATAATTGAAGTACACGTCAAGAAGAATTCAATTTAGAATGTTATTGGAGTC
Organism: Fraxinus quadrangulata; assembly: GCA_903798255.1. Taxonomy (NCBI): domain Eukaryota; kingdom Viridiplantae; phylum Streptophyta; class Magnoliopsida; order Lamiales; family Oleaceae; genus Fraxinus; species Fraxinus quadrangulata. The sequence goes on along the minus strand of CAIGRB010091636.1, from coordinate 53,475 downwards.
CTATGTCAGTTGAAGTTCTATTTTGGAAGCATATTGGGAATTGAAAATTGATATTGGATTTGAAGATGAGTTCGGGAGAAAGAAAACAATTTGAGAACAAAAAACAAATTAGGTCAGAACACCAGTGCTAGGGCTCCCTGATGTGGCGCTGCGGTGCCCAGCTTGCCTATTCGAGTTTTTCATATCTTATTTTGGACTCAATTTTTTGATATTCTACTTCATCAACAACTCTACTAAGAAAGTTTGGACGTCCTCTACATAATCCCTATAAATATTAGACTTTTCTATACAATTTTATAGTGTGAGAAAATAGATTACTAAAATTATAGGATCCATTGTAATTTTCTCTCTTCTCTATTATTCTTGAATCAATAAAATCTCTTAATTTATCTGTCATATTTCTTGTCTTTATTATTCTTTTGTTTGATCTAATACTTCATTATTTGCTATATAAGTTTAACAATTTATTTTGGTGGTTGGTTTTATCGAGTGGTATATAAATAATACATAATTCTTATATTTCCAACATTGCTAACTTCGATCCGGGTATATTAATATTTCTTTTAACAAGAGATATTTTGATTGTTTTAAAATAAGTGGTACAGAGTGATTCTGGTATCTTATTTGTTTCTTAACAAGTGGTATCAGAGTTTAGGTTCAGCAGTTCCGCATGAGCACAGAGTTTGATTTGTTCGAGTTTTTTGTTCGTGATGGCTTCCATAAAGTATGAAATTTCATTTTTGGATCGGAGTACTAGATTTTCGCTATGACAGGTTAACATGCATGCAGTACTCGTACAGCAGGATTTGGATGATGCATTGCTGGGAATTAACAAAATGTCCGCAACTTTAACCGCGGATGAGAAATTATGGAAGGATAAGAATACAGTTTCTCACATTCATTTTCATATATCAAATATAATTCTTCAAGACGTTTTGAATGAGAGTTCAGCAGCTGCTCTGGTTGAAGTTGGAGTAATTGTGCATGACTAAAAGTCTGACAAGCAAGTTGAACCTTAAGCAGCATTTATACTCTCATCGAAGAGCTGAAGGGGGATCATTAGAAGATCATCTGGCTATATTTAAAGAGATTGTCGATGACTTAAAAATTTTAGAAGTAGAGTATGATGAAAAAGATTTGACCTTGATCATATTGTATTCGTTGTCCGCTTCGTTTTCTTCATTTAAAGACACGATTTTGTATAATCATGATACTATCACCATAGAGAAGGTGTATGATATTTTGTATTCAAAAGAAAAGATGAAACATCTAGTTTCTGAGGCCAGAGATGAAGAAGGTTTGGTTGCTCATGGTGGTTCTGAAAGGGGCAGATCGAAATCTAAGTTAAATAATCAGATTTGTAACTACTACAAGAAGAAGGGGCACATGAAGAATGATTGCTACAAAATGGCAGAATAAAGAAAAGTTGACTGCAAGTCGATATAGGAAGCAATTAGACACTTCAGGTGAAGCAGACCTCGCAAAGAACATTGTAAGTGAGTGAGATCTCTTGATTATTTCTGACATTGAGTCTAAACCATAGGAGGATTGGATTCTTGATTTAGCATATATGTTTCATATGTGTCCTAATAAGGACTTGTTTAATACATATGAAATTGTTTCCAAAGGTGTCGTACTTATGGAAAACAATGCACATTGTCGGGTTGCTTGAAGTGGTACGACCAAATTGAAGCTTTTGAATGGAACAATTAGAACACTTGGCCATGTTCGACATGTTTCGAATTTAAAGAAGAATCTTATCTCGTTGTCTATCCTTAATTCAAAAAGTTACGAGTTCTTTGATGAAAGTTGAGTTTTGAAAGTTTATATGGGCTTCTAGGTTGTGTTGGGGGGATAAAAATGTCTCAATTATACATTTTGTAGGGTTGTGCAGAATTTAGAAGAGTTAATCAGCACATGTTTAGTATCGTGGTGGACATTCAGTTTAGTACAATACCTTTAAGAGCTCGTAAATGGTTGGATTTGAAAAAAACTGTTCAGTAGAGTTCAAGAGATATAGATAGTGCTGATTTACCACCATTACCTGCGTTGCCATTGCATTTAATTGTTAGGGACGGACCCAGTGAAAAATGGTATGTGGATGCTGATTTTGTTGAGCATGCTTTAAGTGGAATAGAAGGTGTACAATCTAACAAGAGGCTTTCAGTAAAAGCATTTGAGTTTGATTCTACCTTGTAGCGTGTTATAGCCCATTTTGGTAAATTATAAAATTATTATGATTTTTGAGAATTTGAAATAATTTTACAAGAGTAATGCTTGGTTTCATTGGAAGATGTGAAGTATTGTGTTTTGTTGGAGAAATTAATTTTTGGGTTATTGTTGAAGAAGCCAATTCATTCATTGGTGGAATTCGTGTCAATGTAGAGATTGTTAGAATTTGGGTGTGACTCGAATTCCTTGTTTGAAGTATTGAAGAATTCTAATTGAAGTGCACGTCAAGAAAAACTCAATTTGAAATACTATTGGAGTCTTATGTCAAGTTGAAATTCTATTTTGGATGCTTATTGGGAGTTAGAAATTGATATTAGATTTGAAGAAGAGTTCGGGATGGAAAAAAATTTTGGAAAAAAAATTCGCTAAAACACCTTGCGCACTGGATGTGGTGCCGCGGCTCCAACCTTGCATGTTCTGGTTTTCCGTATTTTTCTCGCCTTTTTCGTTTTGGATTCCATTTTTTGGCATCCTATTTCATCAACAACTCTACTAAGAGGATTTGAACGTCCATATATGATCTCTATAAATATTAGACACTTTTATATAATTTTATAATGTGAGAAAATAGATTACTAGAATTATAAGATCCATTGTAATTTTCTTTCTTCTCCATTATTTTTTAGTCAATAAAATCTCTTAATTCTTCTACCATATTTCTTTTTTTTATTATTCTTTTACTTGATCTATTACTTCATTATTTACCATATAATTTCCATAATTAATTTCGGTGGTTGGTTTCATTAAGTGGTATTTAAACAATACATAATTATCGTATTTTCAATATTGCTAAAAGCGATCTGGGCATATTAATATTTCTTTTAACAAAAAATATTTTGATTGTTTCATAAGAAGTGGAATCGGAGCGATTCTATTATCTTATTTGTTTCTTAACAATTTCCTTATCTAACAACATCAATTACTGCATTTCATTCTCTAAATTGATGCCTAATGTTTTGACAACCTACGTTCCACATGAGATTTGACCTCCCTTAACCTAGTTCATGTATGCTACAAACAAGTAGGATAATAAATTCAATATTTACCTAAATTTTAAGGTTTCAAACCTAACACAAGGATAATGACGTAAAATTTCTCAGGAAATGATACAAATATATAATAAATCAATTCCCAATGGTCACGCTTAATGACATTAAAATAAACGTCAATTGTTGTAAACCTACACTTGGTGCCTTTCTGATTTGGCATAGGATGCCAAATTTTAGATACATTTATATTTATGTTGTAAACCAATTGTTGTAAACCTACACTTGGTACCTAAATTCGTATGAAATATTGAAAATTGCGTAGTTTGTTAACTAAGTTTGACCTTACGTACGGAATTACGCTAATTAAAACAACAAGTCACTTTTAATTAGTTTCTAAATGGTTAATCAGACAATTCAATTTTTCTAAGTTGAATTACCACAGTTGTAATACTTGGAAAGCAATAAATAACACAAAGTTTGATGACGGAAAAACCAAACTGGATAAAAACTCTGGGACCAATCCAATTACCTCCACTATAAACATTGTGTGTTACAGTTCAATTCTACACTAGTTCCACTAGTAGTTGTAAAACCTACAACTCTAAAATCTGATATTCTTTCCAAACTCACGATCTGCACCATATATACTATCTAGTCAACCTGCTATATCTCCCGATCTACCTTCAATAGCTTCCAAAATCCGCTATAAATTTAAGACTCAAAATCTTCTACCAAAATTTATTGTATCAGTCTTACAATCTTCTGCACAAGTTTCTTCCAAATGGATACCAAGAAATAACCTATTCCTATTCGTATTCATACGCTTGAATCCCTTCCTTAAAGTTTTAATAAACTTGGGTATTTTAGATTAACGAACCTTGATGTTTTCTCAAAACTCGATTGTCGGATCACAAGAATGATGTGGATGAATCAATCAATGAATTGCTTCTTGGATATCTCAAACAATGATATGAAAGTGTTTTGTAATTGTATCACACTCAAGCAACCTTACGAAATTCGTCCTAGACATCTGTATTATAGTTGGGGATGCTTAGGTATTATTGGCCGTGTAAAACTCTTCAAAATCATAATTAGAGTTTTATCGGATCGACCTGTCGCTCGAACGAAAAGCTAGCGACAGGCGAGCAATACACTGTCGCTCGAACGAGAGCTTAGCGACAGGTGGACGATAGACATTCTATTTTTGTCATTCAAGCAGTACCTGGGCAATAGGCTAACGAAAATGCAGCGCCGTGTTTTTCCTTTTTTCATACTCGAATCCTGGACTTCATAACTCAATTTATACAAATTGTACCATAGGTCCTTAACTTTTACAATACGTTACAAATTAATCATTTTGTTCATAGAATCGCCAATACTAAAAACCTAATAAATATGAACCCCTGAATTCTCAAAGGAATCCTCTATCTATAACAGCAAAATATATGGTTGTTTGAACTTTTCTAAAATGGATATATGTAGTGATATGTGAAACAAAATATAAAGTTTGGTGATTAATTAGGAATGGATTGAAATTTAATGATCTGTTGAGAAAAAAAAAAAAAAAACCTTATAATTTAGTGACTAAATTAAAGAAATTAAAGTTATGTGAAAAAATTGAAACCTGGCTACAAGTTTTTTGAGTTTTTCAAATTTTTTTTCGTATATTTATATAAACATGTATAATACTATATATTTTTAAATAATATTGATTATGAAAGTAAAAGGATAATTTATATACCGCCATCAATACCATGTGAAATTTGGATAATGCAAATTTGTTCCAAAGCACCCAGCAACAAAGTAACTCGTGAAGTAATAAGAAAACAAGATTGAAACTTGTAGAATCATATCATACAACAATACTTGTCGATTCAAGTTTGATTGATGAATTGAAAAGCTTCAATTTCTGTAATTTTTATGTTGACAACAAATTAAAAACAATTGACATCCGAGTCAGAGCTTTCTTATGAAAAATCTAAACTAAAAAATGATTTCATTGCCCCTAACTAAATAATATATTGAGTGAATAGTTTGTTTTACCACCTAAACATGGTGTTTAACATAAATTAAGTACCGTGCTTAAGAGATCAAATCCGTATATATATTTATATGAGCCGACTCAAGCATTAGAAAACTTAGGCGGTCACCTAAGATCCCAAATTTATTGAAGGCCTCCGATTTTTTAAATTTACAAAATTTTATTTAAGTTAAAGTCAACAATTCACGTATTTCATAAAATCCACATCTTTTTAACCATATATTTTATCAATTATCAAAATTTACTAAAAAACATATTTTAATTCCCTCCAAAGAAGGGCTAAAAAAGGTATTTAAAGACTATGAACTTTTTTTAGTTAGTAATATTATCATAAATGGTTTAACAAAGAATTTTTTTTTTCAAAAAAAAATTGTCAAAATTAAATACTAACAAAAACTTCTATTGGAGAATAACATTAAAGTTATGAAAAATAATATATAAGTCAGCAATATTATAAGGAAAGAATAAAAAGATGTTTTAACATATGTGCCAATATCTTATAAAAAAAAGGAAAGAAAATACAGAGAATAAAATTTTATTAGTAACACCGATGGCTTTCTATTGTGATTGAACCCTCGTTGGTGATTCGTGACAACATTACTGATAACAATATTGCTGCTAATCATTAATGAGTGTACTCGAAGATCACCACTAGTATCATTTTCTGTAATTTCATTTGAATGACCAACATATATTGATTTCAATCATAATCACATATTGTCATACCATCAACAATCGCTGGCGATTCTCATTGATGACTGAAGATCCGTAGGTGAATTCCAATAGTATCACAAATGACATTGTCGATGACAATTGCGGATAAAGATGTATTGATGATCGCCAATAATTTCGTCGGAATTATTACTATATATTGATTTCAATAAAAATCACCATACTATTGATGATTATCGATAAAATTTACATCAATGATAATTTTCTCCAATAATTTTTTTTATTATTACCCTTGAAACGCCCCCTTTGAAGATTTTGCCTTGAGCCCTTAAATAGCTTGAGTCGCCTCTGGCTCCAGAACTATTCCTATGAGGTTCTTTGTCTGTCTATGACTTGGTTAGAGCATCTTCAATGTGTCCGTTTGAAATTAAAGAAGTAAATCGCTTGAGTATTAGAAAATCCTAGAAGAATAGAGGATTCACAATCCCCTAGTAACATTAGCAATAATATTCTTGTGGTTAGTTATGTCCCGTGATAGAAGCATGAAATCATTGACAACGACCAACTACTTTATATTCATACTAATTACTATCCACTCACATTCGAGGAGGCTAATTAACATTTTTATATCACTAACTCTATATATAATGACATTTGGTACCTACTTTAGTTGTTAATTATATAACTAGTTTCATGTGATATATAATTAAGAAAATACTAGGTCTATTGCGATTTTAGGTAGTAAAAGTTAATGAAATATACGTACCAACATAAGTTAGGTCAAAATATAACACAAGTTCCATATCGCAACGTGATTGGATCATATTCCAAAGTAATTGACCATATGCAAAAAAGATAAATATTTAGTTCTAAAATTCAAAACATGTTATAAAATTAGACACGGATGTTTATTCTCATCCATTTCTTTCTCAATAAACAAAAATATTTAATTTTGATAGACATTTTAAACAAAAGTAAACCTAATAAGCCATTTAAGTATTGTGTTAGAAGACGATATTTATATGAACACTTGTCAAAAAGAATTCGTCCAATCTAAACTCCTTCCCTACACCTTATAAGGGCACCCTATCCAGAGTCAATTGCAAGCCTAAAGGTCAATTAAGCCTTTGGAGCTAGTTCAAATAGTTATCAAAATATTTGCTCTTACATATTTTTTATTTGGTCGGGAGAGTCCTTCGAAAAGGTTGACATCATATTCTTAACATTATTATTGCAAATTGTAGCCATAATACAATAGTTGCTTTGAAGGCTCGACCCATCATATAGGAGGTAGCATGAACACATCTTAATTATCATTCAATGCTCATTCTAGCCTGACCATAGTCACGAAATTGGAGGCAAGTGTAGTATAACAAAAGCTTGACAATTTAATTTATATAATTTTGTGCAAGATCTTCGATCTATTAGACTATAACATATTCAATTCGTCTCGAAATCACGTTGATATTATGGTTTGAGTTACACTCAGAAATTTAATTATTTTTTCAATTTCTTGTGAAAATTTTAATTTTCTTACAACATTCACAATGTCACAAGAACCCATAATGAGAAATTGTATGTAAAAAAAAAAAATGCTAAAATGCTTAGACGAATTGGGGCAGCAATTGTTGGAAACTTTGATCCACGATCATAGCCTAAAATCGTGGGGTCAAATCTATAACACTAATAATTGCCATGATTAAAAACTCTCGAAGAAGTAGGAATTTTTTCTTATAAGAATTTTGATGAAAAATTGACAGGTAAGTTTCACGTGATAATTCCGAAAATCTGAAAGACATTTTCTTGATTTATTAATTTGCGAGGAGGAAGAAACCGTTTCAAGATTTATGCATTCATAAAATTTTTAAAAAAATACACATATATATTTAAATTTTTCTACTAAAAAAAACGTGCATTTAATTTAGCCATGCAGTATGGGAGTTGATCATATTTTTTCTTAGAACCATGTGTTTATATTCATAATAAAAATTTTAACCAGTGATTATAAAATTGGATGAATATTGATAATTGCTTCATTCAAATGATTCATTAAATATTTTGGAAAGCATTAATTCTTGAAGCCATCTATTTAGTTGGTCAAGATTTTATGAACAAAAGGGAAGATAATGAAAATCATTATCCTAGACATTCTAAGCAAGCTCAAAGAGAGTGATTATTTGTTAAAAGCTGGTCAAATTTGATCGAATTTCATCTTTATTTACATATTATTGAACCTACAACTTTTATTTACTTTTACACTACCATTTCATGAACTCACAAATTTTTATTAACTTTAGTAACATCCACGTACCTAGAGGCAAATTCATATAAGGCAAAGCTTTTATTAGATTACGAGTTGTGGAATTCCACAAAACGTGTGAATAGTAAAGGGTAAAATGTAAGTAAAAATTATGGATCATAGATTATGTAGATGAAAATAAAGTTTGAGCTCGTTTAAAATGACTTTGAAAACTCAAAACTCTTTCAAGATTATAAAGCTCCTTTTGAACTTATTTGATTAAATGAGCTTTTATAAGAAGTTGATCTAATATAATTTCCTCAAAATGTTATTTTACCAAAAGCAAAAGTCGTGTAAAACGACCCCTTTAATCAGTTTATTAGTAACTTTGATAGCCAAGTCTACCAAATAGATCAAATTTTAATCTAGCCAACTACTATTATGTTGGGATAATTTTTTAATAGTGTTTAATGTGATTAGAAGAGCTTTTGGTGAAAGCTAATCAAGGTGACTTTCTCAAAAAGTTATTTATATAGTAGAAACGCAAGCAAAAAAAAGGCCAGACTTGCTCGTGGCTCAGAGAAAATGCACCACCTAAGTGCCTTGTGCGGAAAACAGTTAGTGATATTTTCTTGTTTTAAGTCTATTTCAACAAATGCTTAATCGATGTTAAAACATAAAAGAAAATAAGTCCAAAAAATTCACCATATTCCAAACCCAGCCTAGTTCATGAACAAAACATTGTCGATTTGGAACATTTATATTTTTGACAATTGAGCTTTTATTAAAAACTTAAAAATATATGTATGAATTTCCTATAAATTTTCAAAAAATATATTATTTTATTTGTTTATTAGTCTACAATATTAAAAATTAGAAAAACACTTTATTTCGTCTCGAGACGTCTAAACTTGTGAAAATTGAGACTTGACATCCAAACCTTGCCATGCCACACATCTTTAGAACCTTAGGTCCAAATTAATAGTTACAATTATTACGTGAAATCCACAATTTATTTAGCTCCTGTTTGATTTTGGTTCTTCAGAAATCATTTCTCACCCACACTCATTTTCAACTATAAGTTCTTCAAAAAAAAAA
>CAIGRB010091636.1:0-11922 GCA_903798255.1 Fraxinus quadrangulata | reverse complement strand
ACAAGATAAATGATCAAATTGCCACCCTCAAAGAAAAACAACTGTATACCATATCAATATTGTAACAAATGATTATCATATTCAATAACAATTTATTGTCCTCGAAGTAGCACAAGTTTTGAAGAATATGTTTTAGTTATTTTTGAAATATTGTGACACTGCTTTTGAAAAAGTATGAATCTATGCGTACAATATTTTAGAAGAATATTATGATGGTTCACCTGGGAAAAATAAATAAATATATAAATTCTGAAAAATTGTCATATAACTTAAATTTTGGAGTTGCTAGGAATGTTTCTCTATTTGAATAAAATGTTGAGCACTCTTCAACATCAATGTCAACATGTCAAACCATAAAGGTATCACTCATTTCTCCATTAGTGAGCAACAATGACACTGGCATGGTTCTAGAGCTGCTCGGATTGTCCAACGGATTTGTGAGATTCAAATAGCATTAGGAAGTTAGTACTTCTCATAGCTGAATAGGTTTCTTCAAAAGTATATATGAGAGTAACTCTTATCGGATATGAAGTTTCTCTCGAAATTGTGGGAGGAGGCTTTGAATAGTTCTTCTCCAACATCTTTTTGAAATATTAAAAGCAATGAAGTATGTATTCCCACATAAGACAAATGAACCAAAGATTTTTACAATTTTTAGATGGAGTAAAAGTAGAGAAGAGGAAGACGAGAAGTTGAGGACTAAAGTAGAAGAACCAGGAGTTCAGTGTAGAACCTGGGCCAAAGAAGCAAACGTGAGAAAATTATAGTTAAATATATAGGTTGACGTTCCTAATAAAATTGTGGTTGTAGTAAGTGCTTTCTCTAATGCTCCCTTGAGAAAAAGACTAGAAAATCTATTTGGTTCCACTTCCGATGTAAGAATTAGTATACTTTTATCGTTTACATACAATGCTGAGCATATTCTTTTGTACCAAGGTGTCTATGCATAAGAGCTATGCTACACGTACTTAATCAATTGTACATAATAGTGTCCACACTCTCACATGGAGGAGGATCTACTTCGGATCCAAAGTGGATTCCCTCCATGTGAAAGTGTGGACACCATTATATACAATGGATTATGTACAAATAGCATAATTCTTATCAATAAAGCTATTATACATTTTAAGTTAATAAAAGATAATGACACTAGAATTAATGATGTAAAAGAGACGGGCCAAGCTGACTCGCCAATCTGGCTCGGCTCGTGCCTTATTAAGCTTAATCGAGCCCGATTGACTTATTTATTTATTTATTTTTGTGTAGGCTAGTAGCTTCCGGCCTAAAGCAGGTAGGATTTTGAAAGCAGGCTAGTGCTACCTGCTTCAGGCAAGAAATTGAGTTTGTGACACGTATCATTTTTGGCTTGCTACACGGGCCATCAGCTCAGGCTCCAGCTCATCATCTGAAAAATGAGGTTCGGCCCGAGCAAGCCCAGGCTTTTTATGGGACCGCTTGAGTCGACGAGACGGATTTACATCCCTAACTAGAATGGTTCCACAGGTCCATTGAAATTGTAGGGTACATATAGCAATATGTAAAGTAGTACATGAAAGTGCTTTCTTCAGTGGAAGATGTATCATCACAAGTCTTCTAGTGTTAAGAGATAATTCACTCAAATAAAGATGAAAATATAGATCAATTTAAAGCTTAGACTCACAACTTCTACACTTCGATTGCCACGAGTTTTGCCCATAAAAGGACACTCTTTGATGGTGGTATTTGCAATCCACAAAGGAAGAGAACAACGAAGGTCTCCAATCCACAAAGAATAAATCGGCAGCTTCTCAATGGCTCTCTCTCTTGCAAAACACACACACACACAGAGAGCTGGAATAGTGAGACAAATGAATATATAACAAGCCAATTTTAGGTCACTTACATGGGCTAAATATATCACTAAATGGGCTGCCACTTAAAGACCACAATTAAGGTAAACTGGCCAATAATATCACCACCTAATTAAAGCCACAACTTGGGTCATCTACTAGCAACATTAATTTAAGTAAGCTACTTCTAATGGTCCCAAGTTATATCCAAGTCGAGCTACCACTAATGTGTCGATATAATTTATTCAACATCTGTTTAACATTATCATTCAAAATTTATTGAGTATCGAAGCCCAACAAATCTCCACACTGATACTCAATCAACTTGCAAGCAAACATAATACAAAGTTTATACTTACATAATCAAGGTAACCAATAAAACTACTATTAGAGACCTTACCTTGTGTCTCGAACCCGAAAATGCATACCATATATGCTCCATATACTCTCACCAGAGCTAAAGTTAAGAACACCTAAGTAGAAGCAAATAATAATATAAACAATCAAGAGAAAATAATCATGCGATAAAAATATAACATAGGATAACACACAGATCTTTTCAAAATACGTTCACACAAAACAATAAATTAATGTTAAGTTAATCAATCAAACGGTCAAAACACATGCAATAAATGTATAAATACCCTCACAAAAAGATCTCACTACACTTATCATATCTCATTCCATGTTGCTGACACATTGAGAACTCATATCTCCTCTTATTGCCCACCATACTCACTAAACTAATCACTCAATACATATTTAACTGGTAAATCACAATAGATTCTAAGTTTTCAGGATAATCATCTATCACCACCTCACTTCCCAACCTAAGTGGATAATTGTTCACAACCTAATAGAAGTGATAGAAGTGTCTCTCTCAATACCTGTACAGGGTCTTTCAAAGATAAAAGATTCCAACATTTAATCACATCTCTACTTGTGATCCAAATGTCACACTCCACATTCATTTGTATATCATCAATGCAATTTCACGCATCTATACTAATAGATATCATCACTACTAATGCATTACAAACCCACTATGGCAAACCAACACATTTAGCAAGACCAAAGGTTAGGGCCCAATCTAAATTGACCCACGCACCACAAGGTTACTCCAACATCAATGCTCAAACAATCCACGAAGGAAAAGGTGAAGACGACTCTCATAAAGAGAATATAATAAAAAGTCGGTTACTTTACTAAACTTGTAAAAGAGGCTCATGAAGGAAAAGAAGATAACTCACACATATAATCTCACAAACCACACAAGCTCACAAAAATAGAGGAAAAAATAGATGTCCATCTTTCTTTTCACTACGACACTCTCTCACACCACTTACAAAACAAAAGGAATGCTCCATATATTTCAACCCACTATGCGTGCAAACACATTATACAAAGTAATCAAATTACATCAATTCATGCCGTTACATACACAAACAAATTGAAAGTGTAACATATCAACACAACATAATTTAATGATCATACATGCAGAAATGATTATACACAGATGTACATGTAATAACTAAGTTTACATTCAATAAACCTCACACGGATCATAACTCGACCCAGTGGCAACATCGTTCTCACCTCTCTCATTATATTTCATTTTATTATCATTGTTACAGCAATCTATTTCACCATATCCAAATTTATCGCAGGTAAAATATATCTTACTTTTCGCACTTACCTTAAACCTATATTTACCATCAAAAGTTTTATGGAAAAACATTTTCGTTTTGCTAAATTGAAAAATCACATTTTTTTAATTATTAAAAAAAAAAACACCAAATGTATTGTCATTTTACCAAAAAATTACAAAATGCAACCAACGACCACAATCAAAATATCGACACAACACATACAAAATAATCAAATAAAATTTCCTAATGTCATGTGCAATTCTAATAATGAAAAAATTAATTGGAAACAAATCCACAAAAAATTCAAGGCATCAAATTAACAAGTAATTTCTAAGTTTAGCAACATGCAAATGTTATTCCTTCTTAATGGTAACTTCAATCCTAATGTCACCCCATAAATGACTTCTAATGCAAAAAATAAATGATTATACTGCACAATAGTTTTAACTACAATAATAAAATGGAAATAACACAATACCGAGCGGACCACATTTGAATATCAATAAATATCGAGATATACGAATTCATCACTTTAAGATCACCACTATTCACCCAAAAGCTTTCACCAACCGCGATAACACAAAACGACATCCGGCACCCGAACGTCAAAGAGCAAAATCGTCCAATTTTCACTGTATTACCTATAACTGAAATTTGACAACATTGCAGGGTCCGTCTCGATGTCTAGAACAATCAACTGAAGATGAAATCGCAAGAATTTGGCCCACGTATTTACACGCGCCACGGCACGTGCCGTCGTCGCTACCACACGCCAGATCACCAACACTAGTTCCGATCTGCACATCATTCCAGTTGTCTCCATTTCTCCAAGTTGTGAGTAGTTTGGCCGAAAAATACCAAAACAATTTCGACACGTTGAATTTCAAATTGGACAATTTCTTCTCTAGTTTTTTGCCTGATTTTCAAATCCGGTTTCGGCTACAAGCTTTGATACCATTTATTAAAATCTTCGATCTATGCTCAGTTTACTTACTAGAAGAACACCAAACAAACCAAAGCTCAGACCCACAACATTGCCACGAGTTTTGCCCAAAAAGGACTCACTTTGGTGGTGGTATTTGCAAGCCACAAATGAAGAGAAAGATGAAGGATATAGTCTCCAATCCACAAAGAATAAATCGATAGCCTATCAATGGTTCTCTCTCTTGCAAAACACACACAAATGGCTAGATTGGTGAGACAAATGAATATATAACATGCCAATTTTAGGTCACTTATATAGGCTAAACATATTACTAAATGGGCTGCCACTTGAAGACCACAACTAAGGTAAATTGGCCAATAATATCACCATCTAATTAAAGCCACAACTAGGCACATCCACGAGTGTTGAATCACGAGCAACATTAATTTAATTAAGTTGCTTCTAATAGCTCCTAGTTGTTTTCAGGTCGAGCCATCACTAAGGTGTCGATATAATTTATCCAACATCAATTTAACATCATCGCTTGGGATTTATTAAACACAAGAGAAAACTAAGATTCCGAGCTAAGAAATCAACCAAAAAAATACCAAACGAACCATAGCTCGACCCACAACTTCTATACTCCGGTTGCCACAAGTGTTTGTCACCTACAAACGATGACTGTGGTTGTGATTTATAGCCACAAAGGCAAAGGAAAAATCAATGTAAGAATGCTTGAAAATGAAGAAGGAATCAACAAAGCAGCCACTTCGTTCCAAGCACAAAGCAAGACATTTTTCCCTCTTTTCTCAAATCACACACAGAGAAATGGCTGGCAGAGATGGTATATATGATGAATATTAAGTCACCTCCAATTTGGAACTAGTCATTAATTGGTCCACCAGTAAATCAAAGGCCTAAACTAACAAATGGGCTACAAAACCAATATCACCTCCAACCACTAACTTGGGGCCATTTACGAGTGTTGGAACATGAGCAACATTAACTTAATTAAGTTGTTTCTAGTGACTCCAAGTTGTTTTCGGGTCGAGCCATCACTTTGGTATCAATAATATTCTCGACATTGATTTTTCATCATTGCCCAGATTTATTGGGTATCAAAACTCAACAATTATAAAAGCTGGAATAAATGGAGAACTAGGATGAAATACTATGTGAGAAAAGACGTATAGCTATATAATATATATTGATGGTACCTATAAAATTAGAGTCTCTGGAAGTGCTTATCCAATGCCCCAGTGACCTGAAAATAAGGCGTAGAACTTTTCCCTATTCTCCTACTATGAGAATCAATTTTTACCATTTACCTACAATGTTGAGCATACTTTGTGATATCACTATCAAGGTGTCTAGCATAAAGCTATCACACATTGCTTGGTAAGTAAAAGACATTAACACTGGCACGGTTTCAATTGAGATCAAATTATCCATCAAAATTGTGGGATTCATTTAGCAATATAAAGTAGGTAGTGTATTGAGAGTGTTCCCTTCACTGGAAGAGGTCTCTTCAAAAGTCTCATAATAACTCTCATCTGACTTAGAAGGAAACTATTGAACCATTGAACCTTCACTTGGAAGGATGATGGGGAGGAGATGTTAAACAAAAACTGTGAGAAAGTATAGTTCTTTCATAGTTTGAAAATATTTAAAAGCATTGAAAATTGCACTCCAAGACATAGGTTCAAAATGAATCCCTATTGCCCAGTAGAGTTATGTGATTGACATAAGAATATAGACATAGCTTTTCGTTCAAGTTTGCTCATGCAACGCCATTAATGTTACCTTTAAAATTGGGGTCTTCAGATGTGCTTCTCCAATACTCTGAAGAATTGAAAGGGGGGTATAGAACACTTTTTGGTTCGCTATCCATTGTAAAAAATTAGTTTATTTTTAGAGTAATTCTATTCATCTTATTATTAGCAATCTAGATGTCAGTTACATTATTGGACATCTTAAATGGACCATTATCCTTATATTAAAGAAAAATAAATTTATTTAATTGGCACCTACCTACATTGCGACCAGCAGTCTAGACGATAGCATCATTCTTATTTTTAGAGAAGAAAATTTGCAAAATTCAAAGCTCAAACTGTATAGAATGAATCTTAAAAAATACTTTCGCCTTCAAGGCCCATATACAGGAACCATCTTGCTACATGTACATCAAGTTTGATATCATATATATTCGGAGTTTTTTATAAATTGATTTTACCAACACTCTTTTCAGTTAATTGCCAAATTTTCTACATATAGAGGGTGTCACTCTTGATGTAAAAAAAATGGTGTACTGCTAGCTTAATTCATATAGGAATTTACTTGCTAATGTAGCGCAAGATATCTAGGACACATGGATGATTCCTATCCATCAAATATAAGACTAGATTTGTCATTATCTATCTTTGAAAACGGATAACAAATATAGGCAACAATTAAAAGCTATGTTTTGAAAATCATACAAGACTAGTAGATTCGACTTAAAAAACTAGTTGTATTGTATGTACATGAAATCTGTACATACAGCTTATCAGGATGCCATATTGTGTCATTGGACAATACCCGAAAAATACAGTGTTGGCAGCTAATGCTATGATTCCAACACTGCATCGGCAGTTGTACAGTGTGGTTCACCCTTACAAGTAGCAAAATCTGCAAACTAGAAAACAATCCAAATATTGATTTGATTAAAAATCGATTTCTATGAACTAGTTGACATGTAATTGGGTTTTTTGATAGGGGGAATTACACCCATACATTTGTTAACTATCCAATTCAAAAAACTAGTTTAAAAGTTATTTATTCAAAAATCAAATAATAATTAAAATTTTAATAATNACCCAATCAAATTTTTAACGATCAAACTTCAAAAATTAGATAAAAGTTTGTTTATACAAAATCAGATGACAATTAAAATGTTTAATATTAATAATAATATTATTATAAAATTAAATTAATCTACATCCCCAACCCCACTCCCATCCACCCCATCACTTCCCCAACCCTAACCATTCATCTCTCTCTATGCTTTCACTTCTTTCAATATCATCTCACTTCTCACTTCTAACTCTTTCGCACACCACAATCGGAAGGTCGTTGAACCATCTGTCGCCAACAGGTAAGCGACATTGGCTTCTATAACAAGGCGTTGTGTTGCCATTCGTAGTAGTGCCCCCGACATTGAACATTACACGTCACTCGGCGCCTTTTGTATAGAGGCATCACGACGATGGCGTCTTTGTCGAGTACAGCGTCGTGTTGAGATCACGATGGTGTTACTTTCTCTAATCTTCTTTGGGCATGTTTTGAGCGCAAGACATTGCGATTTGTGAGTGTATTGGGTTTTGGGCGCGCAATGTTGTGATTTGGAAATGGTGGTGTTGCTTCCTCCGATCTGTTTAGGGTTACTTTAGGTACTGTGATGGCACTGGTAGTGATGTGATGGTGTCGATGATGGAGGTAATGGTGGTGCTGGCGGTGGCGGTGGCGGTCAGGTGTTGGTGGTGCCGGTACTAGTGGTGTAGGTGGCGGTGGCGGTGGCGGTGGTGGTGGTGAGGTGCGGTATTCCGTTAGTACTGGTGGTGAATTGAGGTTGGGTTTAGGTTGCGGTTAGAGTGTGGCGAGGTGGGGTGGGGTGGGATGAAAAGTGTTTGTGACTAATTATTTTGATGATTGTGATCAATAAATAATATGTGACCTAAAAATGTGAAATTCTAAGTAAATGTTTAATTGTAACTCACAATTTTCTATGTTGTGACCAATTATTTTAATAATTGGTGATCGAGAAATAACCGTGACCAATTAATTTGACAATATGTAACTGTGAAATAAGTTGTGACTTATAAAATTTGTGATTTGTGATGAAAAAATAATATGTGACCTATTAATTTGATAATCCGTGACCGATAAATACATTGTGACCCGTAAAATTTGTGATTTGTGATAAAAAAAATTATACATAACCTATTAATTTGATAGTCTCTGATCAATAAAGAAATTTTCACCTGTAAAATTTGTAATTTGTGATTTGTGAGTGAGAAATAATATGTGACCCATTAATTTGATAATTTGTAACCGAGAAATAAGTTGTGATTTATGATTGCGATGTCTATAATTGTGACTATTTATGTAATTGTGATCATAAATTGTATAATACTAGATTAACCTATTGGTTTTTGAATTGGGAAAAAAGGGAGTGGGGAGGAGTGTTTCCAAGGCCCAAGAGCGAACTCAATAGAAGGCCAAGAAAGCAATGTACAATGTATATCCAATATTTGACCCACCTATTTTATGGTTGTTGCTGCTGCTGGTGTTGCTTTTCCTTCTGGTATCTAAGATATGTCCAGCTATTTGTGGCATGCTTAATCCAAAAAAAAAAGGTAAATAAATGAATAGTCTACAGTTATAATTGATAGATTGCAATTATTTAAATTAATTGTTTGAACTAATTATTGGAATAACCTGGTAAAATTATCAAATTAGAAAAACATCGGAAGCCCACTATAAAATTTTTATTTCTTGATGTTATACAAAACTCAAACTAAATATTACAGATGGAATGAAACTCGAAACCCTATTACAAAAGTTTATCTCCAAAAACCACTGAACACCAAAGGATCACAGATCGAATGCTCGAAATAAAGTACCCTTATGTTTCAACACCCTCACGATACACAGTAAACGTGAAGCTTCTTCTATGGACCAAAAGAGCTAAACGCTACCAACAACACCTGATCTTTTCACTCTATTTCACACAAAAATCACTTTCAAGAAACAGATTCAAGAGATACTCACAGTGGAAAATAAAGGTGAAAAAAGGGAACATGGAAGTCTCAAGAAAACCCTCGAGAACCAGAGACAAAAAGAACAAATAATCGAAAATCATTCGAATACCACAAAATATCAAGGCATCGAGATTGGTAGCAACTCATCTAAAGGCCCAGAGAAAATAACACTTTCAAGAATGGAAGAACAACTAAAGTTGCATTAGCCAAACACATTTTTCTTACTGGACCGAGTATTGGGCTTGTGCTTCATTGGCCTCACTTCAGCTGAATGAAGGGCATTAGTATTGGGCCAAAGGCCATATCATCATTACCTGAAGTGGGTTGGGCTGGTATCACAGCTTTACAATCTCCACTTTAATGCCTACAAGTAGATGCCACAGTTTCTATTGATCACTCCTCATAGCATCGAGCTTAGGATTAGTACATGCACCAATCAAATTACCCAGTATTAATGTTCAACATTTGCAAACAAGACTTAAACATGATTAGAGGCAATACCTTTATACCCATATCAGCAGGATTAAATTGGGTAGCAATTTTCTCAAGAAGTAAAACATCTTTAGAAACCATGTCTCTTATAAAATGCAACTTAACAACAATATGTTTAGTTTTTTCATGATAAACTGGATTTTTACACAATTGTATAGCATTTTGTCTGTCAGAATATAATGCAATAGGATTAGGTAGCTCATTAATTTTAGACAATAAACCTTTAAGCCACAAATCTTCTTTTATTGCCTCAGTTGCAGCAACATATTCAGCCTCAGTAGTAGATAAAGCTACAACAAGCTGGAGTTGGAATTTCCAATTGATACAAGTTCCACACAAAGTAAGTATATAAGCTATAGTCGACTTCATATTGTCTATATTGCCAGCAAAATTAGAATTTACAAGTCCTTTAAGCACTATAACATCATTACAGGCACTAAAGTAAAGTCCTAAGTGTGAAGAACCTTTTAAATATCTCAATAGCCATTTTAAAGCAGCTCAATGTTCTAAACCAGTATTAGCCATGAATCTGCTAAGGGTACTAATAAAATTAGCCACATGAGGCCTATTACAAACAATGGTATACATAACAGATCATACAGTGTTAGCATAGGGTATCTTTTCCATTTGTTTAATGTCAGATTCATTTACAGGAGACTGATCCTTGCTCAATTTAAAATGATTGGCTAGAGGTACAAAAATAGATTTTGAATTATGCATAGAAAATCTAGTTACCAATTTTTTAACATAGGCAGTTTGCTTCAAAGTCAAAAACCTATTATGCCTTTTCCTAGTTAGTTCCATGCCTAAAATTTTCTTAGCATGCCTAAGTTCTTTCATTTCAAATTCAACACTCAAAGATCTTTTAATCTAATTTATGACATATATATTATGTCCAATTAGAAGCATATCATCCACATACAAGAGTATAAAAGCAACAATAGCATTTGCATAATCTCTTTTAAAATGCAAACAATGATCAAAATCACTTCTTACAAAACCAATAGAAGAAACAAAAGTATCAAACCTTTTGTACCATTATTTTGGAGATTGCTTCAAACCATACAAAAATATTTTCAACAAACAAACATGTTCAGTTTAAGATTTATCAATAAACCGAGGTGGTTGTTTCATATAAATCACTTCATCAAGATCACCATGTAAAAATACAATTTTTACATCTATTTATTCAAGTTCAAGATTATAATGAGTAACAAGAGCTAACATAACTCTAATAGTAGTATACTTAATCACATGAAAAAAGATTTCATTATAATCTATACCTTCTTTTTGTGTAAAACCTTTAGCAACTAGTCTAGCCTTAAATCTTATAGGTATCTTCTCAGTATTACCCTCCTTATTACTAAAAATCCACTTGCAATCAACAAGGAATTTACCTGCAGGTTTAGAAACTAATGTCCAGGTTCCATTTGTAATCAAGGTGTCTATTTTATCATTCATAGTAGCCTGTCAGTCCTTAGATTGCTGACTGGAAATAGTCTCTTCATAAGATTTAGGCTCTCTAAAGACTAGGTCTTGATAAGAAAGCAAAGCAAATGATAGATAATCTCTATACCTAACATGCTCTCTTATATCTCTCCTAACTCTATCTATTGTCAACTGATAATCACTTACATCACTCACTTGTTCTTCTAAATCTTCTTGAACCTCACCCCCTTCTTCAACATCTAAAGGGTCAGCATTTTCAGGTTCAGTCTCAACTTGTTCAGTTGGCATACCAAGCTCCACCTACAACTAGGTTTTATCTCTTTCTTTTTCTTCAGGTAGTCTATTAGGCTTATTATCACTCAAACAGGGCATGTTAGACTCATAAAAAATAACATCCCTACTTGTGATAATTATAAAACTTCTAGACTCTCTACTCCAAAGCCTAACCTTTAACTCCATCAGGATAATCCAATAATATACATTTATGAGCCCTATGCTCTAATTTTCCTATATTCTAATGAGAATAGGCTGCATATCCAAAAAAATTCAGATGGGAATAGTCATGGACTGTTCCAATCCATTGCTCTTCAGATGTTTTATCACTTAGAGCACTTGAAAGAGTTCTATTAACTATGTAAGTGGCTATCATTAAAGCTTCACCTCATAAGGTTTTAGGGACGCCTGAACCAACCAGCATGCGCCTCACCTTATCTAACAAAGTTCTATTCATCATCTCAACTACTCTATTCTGTTGAGGGGTATAATGAGCAGTGTTATGT
>CAIGRB010091634.1:61591-85195 GCA_903798255.1 Fraxinus quadrangulata | reverse complement strand
GCACCAGTCTTGCTTGATCTCTTGACAGTATGTGTTGAAGACTGAATTTAAATAAATACACGTGTCCCCTCTTTGAACAGTTTTAACTTCTAGACAAGATGGTTCAACAGTGTGTGTATATAGATATATAGATATATATGTGTGTGTGTGTGTTTGTGGCACCAGTCTTGCTTGATCTCTTGACGGTATGTGTTGAAGACTGAATTTAAATAAATACATGTGTCCCCTCTTTGAACAGTTTTAGCTTCTAGACAAGATGGTTCAACAGTGTGCTCATGAGGCCATACGGGGTTGAGGGATGGAAGCCTTTTGCTGCATTGCAACACATTTTGCTTGGGCATTATATGAATGGATGTGAATTATAAGCATATTATTAAAAAAAGTATAAAAGGCTTGCAAGCCACATCTGAGTCCGTAAGCCTGCCAATTAAGGCTCGAGCTCAACTTGATTTATGCTTCATGCGCCTTTAGAGCCTTTCTCAATTCTCTAAAAATTATCAAGCTGGTATAAGTGGTATTATTTATATCACTTGTAACTACCGGGGACCGGCTCGGAGCAATCAAGTTCCAGTTCTGTCGGTGCTTGAAACAATTTTTGTCTTCTTCATATTACTATATCTCTAGGTTGGCTTTGTGATACCAAACAGGGGTGGCACCGCCATTCGAATAAAAGGCGGAGGGTTGAGGAGGGTGTTAAGTAGTTAGTTTACTAAGAGACCGTATGAAAGCTATTGTATTATCCTTAGAAATTGATTGGACTGTGAAGTGGAAGAGTCGTCTGTTTCGTATTATGCATAGTGTCATAAGATATCTCTTGTGCTCAGTCGTTCTTCAGTTTTGAGGTTCTGATTTTCGGGATTGGGTGAGTGCCGAAACACGCCAACAATGTACTAGACCGTTAGCTTGACTAGATTGATGGTATGAACTGTCTAGCAGCTCAATGATGCGGCTTATTTTGATTTACTTTTAACGTATAGAAATTCTGCTAATACTTTGCTGATGTTCTCGTTACTGCAGTCAGTTTGGTATGGTACTCAAGATGCAATTCATAATTATGAAAATCTCATTCGTATGTCGACTTTGTTTGTATTTTTTTCCTTTGTTTTCTTTGAATAGAAGTTCAATTTATCTGATATGCATCAGGATTCAGGTATTTAACTTTGTAAGGAAGGAGCTGTGGTATGAACCAAATCTGACTTTATTCAATGACATGATACTGATGTTGGGGAGGAATAAAATGATTGAGATCGCTGAACAACTTTTATCTGAATTAAGGAATGAAAGCTTAGAACCCGATACTAGGACCCATACTGAGATGATTGGAGCCTATTTCAGAGTGGAAATGGTAAAGAAGGCAATGGAGACATATGACCTAATGAAGGCTTCAGGCTGTGCTCCGGATGAGTTAACATTGACGATTTTAATAAAGAATCTTGAAAAGGCTGGGGAGGAGGAACTTGCAGCATCATTAAAGAAAGAATGCACTGAATATTTTGATTACCCTGAGAAATTTCTTGAAGAAGTTGAAAGCGCACACGTAAGTTACCCAACTTTTGATGCATTTCTTCTTTGCCAGGTGTCTTTGTATTCTCCTAGAGCATGTTTGTCTAAGCTTAAAAAGTTTACTTATAAGTAGATAATTTTAGGTAAATAGTTATTTTTTTTAAAAAATGATTGAAGTAGGAAATAAGTTACTTATTTTGAGAGGAAGAAGAGTTGCTTTTACTTAGGAGTAACTTTTACTTATTTTTAAGCTTAGCCAAGCTGTCATATCTTAATTAGAAAATAGAGATTATGCATTCATTAGTTATGTTTGTTCATGATGCAATTTGAACTCTTATGTTTCAAAATCACAGTTTATTGGGAATAAGGCTTAGCTTCTTGATGTTTTTGCAGAGATGATTTTGTATTGAATAATTGAATCCTTCATAATCTGCCAAGATGATCAATTGTAAAGGCCAGACTGTAAATACTTTTAAGCTCGTAGGACTTACTAGATTCTTGTTTAACTTTGGACATGGAGTAAAATTTGTTGACAGGGTTCGATCCCTGCAGCCTAAGTTTGCAATTTTACTGCATGTTTACCATAGCATGTGCCTGTTTCGTTTAACTAGATATAAATGTATGTTTTTTCCATCAATGCATTCATAAAGCTGGAAAGATCTTTGTCAAATCGAATTTCAATGACGATTGATCTTCCAGCTTGATGTAAAAAATATACTTACTGTCCTTCTTATGAGTTTCTCATTGTCGTTTTTTACCAGCCGAAGAGAAGGTCACTTATTCTTGTCTGACAATATCTAGCACGTCAATCATTGTATACAAGAGCTTCGCATTGAACCCAAACCAATTTTTCCACAAAAGCAGGTGATTAATCACTAGGAAGAAATTTGATGATTTACCACATCAATCATCGGATTGTTAGATGAATGAAATTTTTTTCTTTAATCAGTATGTTTTAACAGTGTTTTTTGAATTAGAAGTATCTAAGAATGCCTGAAGTTTGTAGGAGATAGAATGCCTCAGTGCTTTAAATCTTAGTACATTAAAAACCCAAGTTTCTGATGGGGATATTAGCTTGGAGTTCCATGATTTTTCTATATATTAATCATATATTTGGTACGTTAGACTATATATGTTTAATTTGGACAAGTTATTTTCATGTTTATTTTGTTAAGCTTGACGTACCAAACATTAAACATGGCAGTAGCTACTATTCATTCATCATAAAGAAGATTGCAGTGCCAACACAAAATTTTCTACAGAATTGCTATTCCAATTGCAGTGACAAAATGACATTATGAACAGCATTGCAATAGCAGAACCACATTATCTGCAGTCGATGTTGGTTAACCTTCTTCGCATCCATATGTAGGTAGAACCATCTTAGATATTTAGGTAATGTCTGGTGAGTAATGCTATTAATCATCATTGGTGTTAATCACCGACCAATTGCATAAAATTAAATAATAAATTCATTTAAATACAAAATTACATGATTCATTTAATTAAACCTATAAAGTGTAATATGTTGTAGCACCTCTGGGGTCAGATATCATTATTCATTGTCTGGCTTGCACTATAGGATGTTTATTGCAAAGAACAACATACATGGTTTAAACTTCCTTTTGTCTTTAAACACCTTTGAAAACAAACATTTCCTTAAAAAATCAAACGAAGATGATCATATTTGGTGTACTTTATTCATCCATAAATCATGCACATTACCATTTAACAGTTCGTTTGGATGAAGGAAAAGCAAAATAATTACAAAGCAGATTTCTACTAAAAAATTCACCACCAGCCACGATGTACCACCACAACGACATAGACCCAAACCCATCAACCTTCTTTCAATCGCACATCTAACGGCACTGCTGTAGCGACAAAACTGCCAACCAAAGTCGAAAACTTCCCCCACAATGTCTTTACAAGATTGAATTCAAAAGGTCAAACGAAATGTATTCTAGATCTGCCTCAGTAAATACGAATAAAACTAATTCGTGCCAATTGAATATCACCAAAAAATGGACACGAGAGTTTTTTTCCCCTCTCTTCAGTAGGGTGTAAGGTACATAATAATAACCAAGAACACAAATATTACAAATCATATTACAGAATAGAGAACTGAATTTCTTCACAGAAACTGAGCAAGAAAACAAATCTGTGAAAACTTCAAAGAAAGGTAGCACAAAAAGGCCCACGTTACAGATAATGTTCCTCTTCAGCCAGCTAAGTGGCTAGGGGACTTATTGAACATCGTGTGCCACATGTAAGCTCGGGACAGCACCATTTCAAGATCCATTTCGTTCCAGTTCTGAGTTGGAAGGTGCTGAAGAAACATGACCATATCCTGAAATTCAAGCTCCTGGAGCTTCTCTGACCACTAGAAATATATAATTAACAAACTTCAGTTTCCAACTCTTTGACAGCGATAATCAGACAAAAGATCAAATATTACCGAGACAATATTTAATTATGCTGAGTAACACTGTAAGAGGAAGAAAAAAATTCTCACGAGGTAGTTATGGTTTAAAGCACTAGTTGGAATGACTATTGAAATTATGAAATTCCATCAACTATATAGCAAGTTGTGTGTTATTCAATTTCAAAGACACGTACGAAATCAAATATTACCGTTAAAAGAAAGCTTGCAAATATGTACACGAGGAAATCCGGCAACGCATCTCCTTCCGCAAGATATGTGTCCCACAAGCGGGGTATAAGATGAAAAGGAATCTACAAAGCATATAAATCCATTAGGTATCCTTTTTACTATGAAAACCGTCAGGATTGATTGCTCGTCTAAAATACAGAACCCGAACAAAAGCATCAAACCTATCATATCACATGCTTTCTCAATTTTATAGAGCGAATGATGCATATATAAGCACCTGAACAAAGTTATGAAATCACGAAATAATGAATGCATCGATTCAAACCTCACGTATAAGAAGGCAATTGAACCAGCGGAAAGCAAATTGAAGAAATTCAAGCCCCTGTTCCTCCATGTGGGTTAAAACAGGTTCTGGCAAATTCAGAAAAACCAACTTGTCAATTGGGTAAATTAATCGATAATAACAGTTACAAAATTGCCAGAAATGAATTGTCAATCCAGTAATATTTATTCCATTTTTCACTTCATTTTCTTACATCAATTTTTACCTATATCCACATGGTCACCTCCGAGAAAGATAGAAAACATGTATACATGATAAAGGAGATAAGAGGCAAGTACTGACACAAACATGCTAGGAAAAAAACAAATTTACGCTTCAAGTAACAAGATATTTTAATTGAGTGCTTAAATTAACTAGAGGCACATTTATCTGATTTCCAGGGGTAAAGGTTTTTACAAAAAATTAAGCTTTTTTGAAGAGGGAAAAAACTTCTGTTATATATAATTTTATTTCTAATGAGTAGGTTGTCATTCAGTTCTTGCACATGCTTCACAAGTTTAAACTATACAAGAAAAAGGTTTTCTGAATTACAGTTCTGTTAAGCATCTCCAAAGGTATATTGCAGCACATATTTAAAAATTTATGACGAACATTTGGCCAGCCGCATAAAAGCACTAAATAACAGAAATAAAGACAACTTCTAGATATATGTATAATGTGATACTGACTAGAAAGTCAGTGGCTTGTGTAAGATCTTCATGTCAAAGAAGAAATGTTAGCTATTAAGTATCACGTAAGTTGAGAATAATTTTTTGGACAACAATACCCTCATTAATGTTTGATAATTCTTGATTGACCCTCAATTAATATTATCATTAGAGAACTCTCAATTAAATGCTTATTCATATATAGATATTCTTACTCATTTCTATGCATTCCTCCATATATGTATTTAAATTGCAATATACGTCACCATTATATCATTCACATGTCATCACCCATTCAACTTCAAGCCTATTCAAATTCCACAAAATGATACCGACAAGCCTATCTCCACCATATTATTACATCATGTATCCCACTATATTTAGCACATGAAGTTTTAATACACAAACAAAAATTATACACAAATTGATTATGTTTGCTTACCTTCTTGAGGCCAT
The DNA here is from genome assembly GCA_903798255.1 of Fraxinus quadrangulata. NCBI lineage: Eukaryota > Viridiplantae > Streptophyta > Magnoliopsida > Lamiales > Oleaceae > Fraxinus > Fraxinus quadrangulata. The sequence goes on along the minus strand of CAIGRB010091634.1, from coordinate 79,632 downwards.
TTGTGGCCGAGGAAGAATGAAGTCTACACCGCATAATCAAGAGGTTTAGAACCCACATTTCTTTTTTCGTAATTTATTATTATGCAACTAATATTTTTCTGTGTTTTTTAATTTATCCAGATAATAATCATAGGATTACGAATACACATAAATTTTTTTAAAAAAAACATGTGCTATGACTATTAATGAATAAAGGTCACGAAAGATTAATACCATCAATCCTTCTAACCAACTCCTTTAGCTTAAACACAAGCCTCTGAATTCCTGGCTGAGCAAATGTGTAGTGGTCTTGCATACCATCAAGCAGCTTTGATAGACACCCATAACAGTCAGCTTCTACCTTACATATTTTCTCAGGTGAAAGATCAGCGATAGACCAAGTATCGATACTACCACTTAAGTATTCTGATAAGAAAACAACTAAGAAAGGTGTAGCAAGATCATTTATTCCTTGGACATAACCACTAGCAGGATGTCGAATTGCCCTGGAAAGGGGAAAAAGATATGATAAGAAACATGAGAAGTAAGCTATCAACAGCATAGAGTTCACAAACGAAGTAGATATAGAAGTGCACCTTAGCCAAACAGACATGATAGGGAAGCCATAAAGATTTCAACATTGGGAAACTAAGGTATTGGGCAGCTTTAGTATATTTATATAGCTTATATTTAGCAAAGAGGTCAAACTTAACTCACATGTACTGAGCAAATGAAAAGCATTTCGGCTATTGTGGTTTAAATTTGAAAATGGGCTTGATAGAGCATATAGAGAGAGGATCCACTCCGCTAACCCTATATTATACTAAGATAAGACTTTGTTGAATTGAATTATAACAAGTTAATATACAAGTCTAGTTGAGGCAACAATGAACTGCATCCATGCAATATGCATAAACATATTTATGTATGTGTAAAAAACAATGGTTAATGAACATTATGGCATAGCATCCACGATTATGGGTGATATAGAATTATTTAAGGAAAATAAGAGGGTGTCAAGGGTCTCAATTTTGGAATCTACAATACAATTGATTTAGATTTAAAAGTTTAAAGTGGCCACACTTGCAAAGAAAAAATCTCAATAAAAGATAAAAGTAATTGTTTACATAAAGTTCAATATCATGGATTTTTGGTCGAAAAGAGCCCAGTTAGATGTTCTACTTTAACAACTTGAAACCACAGATTAGAGCCATATCAAGCAGCATGCCCGTTGCCTTCCTGCCAAATCAACAATATTTTGAATTTATGAAAACCTCACTCTCTCTATTGATGATACCACTAAATCATTACAACAAATTGTCATCAGTAATCTCCACTTTGTGATTCCCAGACGATTCCCAAGAATATAACAAGTAGGGGGAAGCCAAAAGAAAAATACTTGGAGGAGATGCAAAAGAAAACGCACATGGACACACGCGCGCGCGCGCGCAGAAAGGGAGTAATTCAGGGCTGAAATTTAAGGGGTATCAATCAACTTACCAGAAAAATTTAAACTCATTGCGTTAGGCATTAGTATCAAGGAGACTTCCTTTTACCTTAAAGTTCCGTTAAAATCTTCAGTGAACCTAGTTTACTACGTGATCTCAATTTCAGTGCTCAAACTCATTTAATCTAAAACGTGAAAAGAGCTTTAATGAACCTATTTACAAATACCAGCATAGATATATGACATTGTTTAAGCCTAAAACTTCCTCGTATATCCATATTCCCGATGTTTATTTACCATTTATATTTTTATAGATAGTTTAGCCATTTTTGACTAATTAGGTTGCAGCAATGAAGCTCTCCCTTTGTGGAATTCCTATGTCTCTTTTTATTTCTCCTTTTTCCCCCTCCCTTGTTTCTGAATCAGTACTAACTAATCAGAAGTCAATTTTTCTCTGTCATACAAAAAATTTCACTAGAAAGCCATTATCACTAATGTCAGATCCTGTTGAATTTCCAAAGCTTCTCTGACAGTCATTAATTCACATTTCCTTTAGCTCTGTTCTCCAACCCATCTCTTTTCTGTATTTCTTCTTCCCCTTGTTTCTGAATTTGCGCTGCTGCAGTTCCTCATCAAGGTCCAAAACTTCTTTAATAATCATGAAATAGTCATCAAATCACATTTGCTTTCACTCTAATCTCCACTTGTGCACCAAGTTTTTTGGCCCCCTAATGAAATTGTCTCTTCTCACTTCGATTTTCTTATTCTTTCTTTCCAAGCCAATAATAATTACTTTAGGAAGCCAATTTGTTTATTATGAAAAATCAACCATGACAGCGAACTTCAGAAAGTTGCCAAGCCCCTCACTCTCTCCTCAAGATCTTTGCATTCAAACTACCAGCCATCCTTAAACCCATTGTCAGATCCTTCCATTTATAATACTTTTCTCAACAGCTCAAATTCAAACAATTGCACTTCAAATTTCATACTTGTAATTCCTGTCATAAAAGAGTATTTTCACATACTTGCGCCACATCGATAACTTGGAAATAAATACAAATGTAGGACATTTTTTAATGGAAATATTAAAATTATGTTTTCTATATCATTTCTACTTCAGGAAATTCTCAGAAAATGAAAGCCACAAACCATGTGTTTCTGTAGGCAGCATAGAAAAAATATAATTTAATAATATCATCGCAGATATACAAGAAATATGATGATAAAGACAAAATCAAAGAAATTGAAAATTCAGAAGGCAAATGTGTGAAACTTTCCTAGGCACCAGCACCAGGACAACTGTCTTTCAGAAAGAAAAACATACAAAGAAGTTTATCATTGCTCACAGTGGGAGGCTCATGAACCGATCTCTTTCCCTCTGTAGGCAAACTTTGCCATCAAAAGGAGCGTCAAAATTAAGGAAAAGGTAAGGTGTGGAAAAGTATCTAACCATGTATACAATATTCGTTCCAACGATTTTTGAACTTCTGCTTGTTGAAAGAAAGAGACATCGGGAACAGTTCTAGGACAATCGACAGCAATCTAACCAGCACAAGCGAAGCAATCATTATGTGGCTGCATAATACTGTGAAGTACACACGTGGGAAATATAAACTGACTGGGGCATATCATACCTGACGGAGCATGCTAATATCTTCATCTGTCCGCTCTATGTCAGGAATATCATAATACTGTGCAACACAATCAAGATACTCCTGGCGCTTTCTTTTCAGAACTCCCTCCCTTCTATCTGAATTAGAGGGTGCATATCCCTGTTGTCAGTTCATGGTGCATATCCCTGTTGTCAGTTCATGTTTAAAATTCAAAATGCCAAAAAGAAAATCTTGAATGAAGCAATTCTAAAATTTGGCCTGTTAAGCACTGTAAAACTTCGTGATAGAAATATCAAGGAACCAAATTCCAGAAAAAAAAAAAACATGATCAGATCTCCAGAATAAGCAGCTTCAGAATTCAAAATTTTCTAAAGATGGTAACATTAACCCCAAAAACTGTTTGAGTAAAGTTCCTAGAAAGGGTTGACTAGTCCTAACTAAAGCCATAAGTAAAATAGCCAATATGGAAAGCTGATATATCTATACCTTTTTATATTGTAATTCTAAAAGCAGAGACTAACTAAATGATAGAGTACAGCTTAGTAACTGTTCTCTGAATCCTTGTCAATGCCACTTTCATGGATTAGAAGTTGAAGACAGGCCATTAATTATTTAGCCCCTGTTTGAGCCCCATTTTTTCAAGAATAAATTCTTTCAAAACTCATTTTCAACAACACATTCTCCCATAAAATAATTATGCATGTATTTCAAAAAACTTTTCTTATTTTTTAACCACGCATTCTCCAAAAAATCACTATTTCATAATACATTTTACCCCAAAAATGGGAATCAAACAGGGGATTAATGATCCACTTTTCTCTTAGGAGGTGAATGAAAATGATATTGAACATGCATAACACCCTTTGAGTTTAGTTCTACATTTTTGTCATATTATCAAACTAGGGAAGCACCACCCCTATCAGTTTCTGTGTACAGGATACTCTAAACATAAAGTACAACTATAGATATTTGCAAATAAAGTAATTGTGACTAAAGTACCATAAATTCCTATCCAAAAATCTTTCTAAAGTCAACAACTCAAATTGGAAATCTGGCATACCAAAAGAAGCCTCCATACATTAGGACGCAAGTACGGTGGGATCCCACTCCAAGCTAATTCACGCAGTTTTTCTGCATGTGATAGAATGAAAAATGAACAAAACAAGCAAAGGCTGCAAGTTGCATGGAAAAAAATTAAATAAAAACAGATCTCTTATTTCTTCCTCGAGAAGATGAAAATAAGTGAAATTTTATGATACAAATCAAAGTGACATTGCATATCGTACCAACTTAAGACCAGCATCACTACATGCAAATAGCAACAATAATCATCTAAAGAGTATGGAATTTCCATAAATGGGAAAAGATACATAACGAAAAATCAATGATCAAAAATAAATTTTAATACCTAAGATGACGGTAGTTCCAGATAATTCTTTCTGGAATTTCATTAGCCTTGCAGAATCTGTAGATCTAGCTCCTATTGCAGTTTTCTGAACCTCTTTGGATGTATTTTCAGTACTTGACGTTGATGCTTTCGTCTTGTTAGCAGATGGACTGGCATTTGCCTTGCTTCTGTTTTGGATTTCATCCTAATATAAATAAAAGTAAAATCTGTTGTTAGGATTTAATTCTCATATCTATGCAACATATGCATGTGCGTTATGAATAGATAATGATAGAAAATTATCGCTAGTACTACCTCAACAGATCTATCAAACTTGTCCCTGTGTTCAGTATCATCGTTTGAGAACCTTCTGTCGTTATTTGGTGATTGCAAAGCTGATTGATCCAGAAGATCTGACCTTTGTGTTATCAATACCTTACCAGGAAAACTTCGACCTTTGAGCAACCTGTACATTTTAATATATGCAATATTTAAAATGTTGATAAGGAAAAAGAGAAAAACACTTTAATCAACTGAATTTATTTATCATTGCATCAGGAATATAACCACTCAACAAGTGACATTTCTAAGAAGAACAAAATGGATGGCATTTCTTTTAGAATCTGGGAAATTGAAGAACATTTTATGTCTGAGTTGAGCTATTGACCTTATCTTAAGATTTCAAGTCTTTCATGTATTTTAATTCCTTGAGAACTGTAGATCATACAATGATCGAAATAGGCAAATAAAACAATGAATCAATCGTAAAAAATGTGCGCAAAACAGCAAAAGCAATGCAAAGCCCCATTATTGAAAATGTAGGCAAAACAGAGCGAATAATTTATATCAGTGAATCGACGTTGAAGAAGAATATAAATGTTAAAAGAAATTTAAAAATAGATCACATAATTCATCGTTAAGAACCTGAAACAATCCATCGAAATCAAGCAATGTATACCATTTTAATTGCATTATTGGCACCCACAAATCACTGTTTCATGATCCCATAATTCTCCGGGGGGGAAAAAAAAATTAGATGCATCTACACTGTAAATAACCAAATGTACTGAAATTAGAATTTAGAGCATTAATTATCAGCTAACAAACACAATAGCTGTTAAATAATCCCCGGATCAAAATTCATACGAATTCTCAAATTATATGCTATTTGGTTTTTTTACTATTAATTTTCAAATAGGTATTCAAATCTGAACCAAAACAGAAGAAACCCGTGACCAACTGGAAAATGGGTTTTCCTTCGGTAATAAAGCTCTGGGTTAATTGGCAGTTAATTACTGTTGGATCTAAGGAGTAACAAGTTAATCGCATACCCTTGAACATTTTTGAGAGTTTGATTGAATCTTGAATCCAGCGTAGAAGGTGAAGAAGGCGTGTCCTTGTTCCGATCGTCGTCTGTACTATAATTGCTGCTGCTGTTGCTCCTCAAGGACATGGTTTATGGCACCAACCACTGTGCCTTTTTCTCTTACAATGACGGATTAATAAGATTTGAAAGGAGAAAATTACGAAAAATTTTGTTTTTGTTACAAATTGTTTGCATGAAATCAGAGCTTCCGAAAATCAATTTGAAATTGGGAAAACTGATGGCGAATTTTCCATCGCGAGTAAGTGGGTCGGGTCACTGGTATATGAATTATGAGTGGGCTGTCTTGACAATACGGTGGGTCAAAGGCTAGAATATTGGGCCTATTCTAAAATATCTTCTTAATTTTAAAAGTAACTTTCGACTTTTCAAAAGTCATGTCAAACGGACTCTCAATACAAGTGACTTTTGAGTAGATTTATTTTTGCAAAGCCAAAATATTCATGTTATGTGAAGTCTTTCGCAAGAAGCATAAATTTATTTTATTTTGAGGTTAAAACCTCATCTCTTGTAAGACATTCAATTTTAAATTTTGTCTGATATTTTTAATGAAGATTGAAGTATCAGTCTATCAATTTTTAGACAATAATCTTTGGTTTCTAGAAAATTTTTAGTTCCTCTTGGTTTAACCTTTGTCTATGTCATATTAGAAGATCTAAAGTGTGATTTAGATTTTCAAAGTGGACAGAAACCTCTTCAATGAAGATATGTAAAGGAAATGCAAATTGTATTTTTCAATAAATTGTAAAAAAAGATGTAAACTTACATATTTTTTTACATCCAAGGGAGGCAAAAAGTGAATTCAGATCTTTTCATTATCAAAATTTGAATTTAGATCCACAACGGCGTAGCTACTGTGAGTGTCAGTATGGCAGTTGTTGTGAGCACTGCGGTGATCTGCGCACAACGCTCACAATAGTTTTTGGGGTGGTTTCGTGGTGGTTTCTTTCTCCTCTGATAAGTGATTTTTGTTTGTTGTTGTTAGTGTTTTCGAAACGGTGATGATGATGGTGAAATGGTGGTGGTTCTGATGGTGGTCACAAATGGTGGTGGTGTTATTGGCATTAGTGGTGATTGTTGTCACGCAAATGATGGTGGTGTTCGCAATGGTTTAGTGTTTGATTGGTGTCGTGATAGAGTAGGGTTCTCATAAGGGTGGGATAAAGAATATTTGTGACCAATTATTTTGTGATTGTGATCAATAAATTAGTTAATTTGTGATTAATAAATATATGTGTTTGAAATTATAGATAACTTGTTATCAATATATAATATGTGGCTTAAAAATGTAAGATTGTGATTAAATTGTAATTGTGATTCACAATTTATTAAATTATGATCAATTAGTTCGATAATTTGTGATAGTAAAATAACTTGTGACCAATTAATATGATAATTTATGACTGTCAAATAAGTTGTGACATATTAATTTAATAATTTATGATCAATAAATAAATGTAACATGTAAAATTTGTAATTTGTGATCTAGAAATAATGGATGACTAATTAATTGTGATCGGGTACGAATGAGTGATGATTGTTCGAGATATTCCTACCTCTTTATTTAATATCATCACGTGTTTTGACAGCAATTAAGCACAAAAAGACAGTTATTTCTAGGTGTCTCGCAGTATAAATTTCCCCGTACATTGGGCATAATTCAATCTCTATTGGATATCTTATGTCCTCTTAGTAATCCAAAAACTACTTTTCCGAAGTCATAGATAAAAATCTCAAGTGCCAGCGAAGAGACACAAACAGCTAAGACCTAATAAAAATGTCTTCACTGAGTAGGGTTAAGGAAACTTTAATTAATATTTTGTCCTTTAATTTATTGTTTGTAGAATTTGTAATTGGTACGCTCAAACAAAAATCTTCCGTTAAATCCTACTGGGTCAGTCCCCATTCAAATAAGTTTAGACCTTCGGACAAAAATAGAGCATGATAAAATTCGAATTGGACTCAAATCGAATTGGATTGAATCAAACTGTTTTTCTTAACTTAAATATTTGAATGGGTATTTGAATCGAAAATCGACGAATTTGATTCGATTCTCGATTTTAGATCAAGAATCGAAAAATCGAATAAGAACCAAATATCTCTAATTTTTTTTTAATCTAAAATAAATCAATTTTTTTTTTCTAAATAAATATACTAACTAATTAATTTAACCCAAACCCAAAATATGATTTTCCTAATTTTAATTTCCAGCCCAAGTTCAATTAATCAAATTTACCTAAATTTTACTCAAATCTCTTATTATACCGTAGTGCTGTTTCTGTCGTTCTTGGAAAATAGAATTAGAAGCCTATCTTTATTATTGTAAAAATCAATATCATTCACTTTCTAAGTTGAAAATGATAAGGAAAAATACATTATAATTATAAAATTACGTATAAGTAAAAAATCACTTTTATGCAAAAAGTTTTTTTATAAAATAAAAATACTAGTAAGACAAAAATTCACTTATAAAATATAAAAAGTTACTTATAAGTAAAAAATCACTTAAAATATTTTTAAAATATAAAAGTAACTTATAATTATTACTTATAAGTAAAAAATATTAACTTAATATCTTACGTAAATATTTAAATTTATTTAAAATTTTAAGTTAAATATTAACTTATATGTAAAAAATTGCCTATAAGTAAAATTGGGCACTATGTATCCATTATGGAAATTATTACGGTGGCCCCTATGTACAACAAGAATAATTCAAGTAAAATATTGCTTATGAGTTAAAAAACTTCATTTAAGTAACTATAAAATGAAAATTTTCCTATGGGACATATATATACATTTTTTCTTTTAAAAAATTTTCAAAAATGGTGGATAATAAATTTCCAAGCATATGTTGGACAATTTTAAAAAGCGCTACTAAAATCATTCAAAATCAATTCACTTATAAACGTTCAAAATCGATACTTTAAAAAACGCTCATAACTGGTATGTCAAAACTTCCAAGCAGGCCCTCAGTCCCAAAAGAAAAATGTTGTCGACACGTAATCGAATGAACATCTCAATTTCTTGAATAACCAATTCAGATTGAGCTGAATTTGCACATATAACTAAATCAATCTATACCGAAATATTCGGTTCGAGTCAATGGGAATAAGATTTGAACTTAACCAAATTCTTGAATTCATTTCGATTCTAAAGCTATACAATCTCCACAACTTCACGGGAAAATTGCTTAAATATACATAAAATTTCTACTACTAAAATTGTTTAGAAAAAAGCTTCTTCTACATAACTTTTTAAATAATGTTTTACATAATGATGAGATGTCACAATGTAAGTAAAAATGTTATTTGATTGGTAAGATTTTGATCCAATTAAATTTCGCTACATCATCTGTTAGTAAACTATTATTTAAGTTGTTATGTACATATAACACAATCAAATTTTTTATGAAGTCACTGCTCAACTTCTTGGACACAAATGCCATTATTATTCTTCTCATCATTAAGCTCATGTTTGACATCCATTATTTTATTAAATGAGTTTTTAAGTAATGAATTGTTCGAGAATGTATGATTAGAAAGTAAGAAAAATCTTGAATTTGCGTGTAAAATATTTTATTTATAAAACTATGTGATTAATTTTTTTTTTTTAAAAATGAATTTTAAAATAATTGGAATAAACAGGTGCTAAATCTCCGAGAGAGATTTGGAACAAAAGATAAAATGAGTGTGCGCGATGTATATGATTGGAATGTAACAAAATATGGATCCCACCTCATGTGAGTGTTATGTGAACCCATATGGATAAAAATTATGTACCCATAGCATCGCTCCAAAAGATAAAAGGAAGAAAATTGTGCAAATAGATAAATAAGACAAAAAACAAAAATTGTAAATTTTTTGTGGGGCCAGCTAAGGACACGTGAGTCTGCCCCTGCTTTCTTTAATTTCTAATTTGGAAATTTAGAGATAGACATAAATAATTATTTAAGGGGAAGAGGTTAAATAGCCTAGTCGAGAGTGCAAATTAGACAACAAAACTAACTCACAAACTTGTTAAGTGTTAAAGACCTCTTTCACATAGAGACAACGATATCATTTTTAAGATTTAAAAATTATTAAGATAACACATACTCTTTCAACTTCAAAAAAAATATCTCACGGTAACTCAATTTAAATTCAAAACAAATATACGGTTTTTTCATTCTTCATTTTCACCGAAATCTCTCCTTTAACACTAAAGTCTCGCTAATCTACTTGCTCGTAGTTGTCTTCAGAACTCAACATAAGTATCTCATGAATAGTTATTAGAAGCTAATATTTCAACATTTTGAATCCATAAGAACATTTGCATTTTCTTGCATTTAGTTAGTTTGGATTTCGTTAGTTTGAGTTTCATTTATAATTGTTAAATGTCATGTTGGCCTAATCTAGCACATTTAGATAGATATGTACGAATCATTGGACATATTTGTGAATTTTCATGCAAATTTATGAAAAAAATATATGGTACGTACATTGTTTAAATAGAAAATATAATCGTCAATTAACAGACTGTTTGTTAACACACGGTCTTAGCGAACCTTGCGATCATAATGCATGACCCATGCAATCGCAAGAGGAAAAAATATGTCACCAGAATGTTTTGGACTTTAACCATAAGATTGCAGGACCTATAATCATGTGATCTCATGGCTTTGCAAAAGGACTTTTGTTAACCGTTTGATTTTGTAGCCATACTTAACTAACTTTTTTTTTTTTAAATTTATTATTGAAGTATAGGTATGGATTCGACATTTCTTGCAATTTGTTACTTTTGTGAGTATCTAAAAGTAACATGGTCGATGGACATTTAATTGGACTTCGAGTAATGGAGAAGGTATTGTTACACTTAATGTATCAGGAATGCATCATATACGGATCTGTATCTTGATATACAAACCTCTTGTATTGATCTCTCTAAATACGAGATGGAGTTGGGATGTTTTTCCCGACAATACACATATCTCAGTTCCACCCCAATAAAGATTACTTCTAATTTGTAAGTGAGGTAGTTGATTCAACTCAACCAAAAGCACCATGCTTCTCTTTGCGTAACTTTTGTGGAGAGGTATATTGCAATGACCCGAGCCTCTATGTCCAATCCGTTATATCATACGTAGTATCTTCTTTGGAGAGCCTGATCTCATTTTATTCTTCATGATTTTTTGTCACGTTTATCAGGATTCGAACCTAAGACTTTGAGCATTTTTTGTAACGATCCGAATCTCTATGCCCAAACTGTTATATTAAACGTCCTATCCACTTTGAAAGGGCCCGTGCCCACCTTATCCTCACGAATTTCTTTCAAGTTCTCAAGGATTTAAACTCAAGACCTCTGCTTTCTCATAAAGTAGAGGTCTTGGATTCAAATGTTGGGGAATGCGATAGAAATTCGTAAATGGTAAGATGAGATTATGTCCTTCCAAAGTAGACCGTACATATGATATAGGCTTGGATATAGATGATCAGGTTATTATAATTATCTCTGAGAATGAACATGAAGCAAGTGATAAAGTGGACTATAATATAGATAAATTTTAAATATAGTAGCGATATATCTGAAGGATGACATAGTTATTCCGATGATGGTTGATATAAACCATAATCTCACTATATATACAGACCCCCTTAGATAATTTAAGACAATGAAGAGAAAATTCCTTTTACAAACTAATATATATCATTGCTTTATCCAAATGTAGACGCAAGTTAGGTGAGAACTCACGACTAGGTCCAGTTTTTTATTTTCTCATACTTTACGTGCGATTTTTGTTGATGAAAATCTGCAAGTCGACCAACTTCATTGAAATACAATTTTGAGTTTAAATTGAATAAAATTAAACAGGATTACCTACACAATTACCTACGTAGATGAAAGTTGCAAATAGTACTTGTGAACAACAAATTCTGATACAACCGATTTCTTTGTAAGTAGCTATTATGCACGAGAACATACTTGTTTAGTGGATATTCATCGTAAAGATTACAGAAAAGCAAAATCATGAGTTATTTGAAGACATAAAATGCACAAGTTTCAAGACCCATTGATAATTTACATACTTGTTGACACCATTTACGACATGGGTCAGGAGTTCGAGGTAGTCATGAGATATTAGAAAGTCGGAAAAGCTAAAGATGTACGTTGGATGATTTAATGGGTTCACCCAATGAGAGTTATACTAAACTGACAACGTATTGCCATAATATGGGGTAAAATCTTGAATCAATGTTCTTTATTGAGACTAATGTTAACAATCGCTTCAAATACTTAACAATGACTCTTGGACCATGCATTTGAAGATTTACCTCTTCAATGAAGCTTCTAATTTTAGTCGATGGAACATTCCTAAAATCTAAATATGACTTTAAAATGATTGTATTTAGATTTTAAAATGATTGTTAATGCATGTTAATATTCGAATATTCAAATTTATTCTCTTGTCTTTAGCATAGTCAATCAAAGAATGATGAAATGTTGACTTGGATCTTCACAAAGCAGACCAAAGTAACACGGAATGTCGAGAACCTTACTTTTGTATTTGACCGGTAAAAAACATAAGAAATGGAATTAGTGATGTTTTGCCTGATGCACATAATTATTACTGTATGTACCATATGTAATACAAATTTAGGGCTTGTTTGTCACCCATTATTAGATTGAAAATAGAGTAATTAATAGTATTTTTTGAAAAATGTGTTGTTGAAATTTAAAGTATCTTTATTGGTTTGTGTGTAGAATATTTTATTGGGTGAATATGTGATGGAGAATCTTACTGTAGCAAACATTGTTTTAGATTAATGATAGACAAATAGAGGCTTAAAGACTAAGTATTGGGTTTTCGGGATCTTGTTGTTCAAGAGAGCAGCACATGTATACAATTTTGAAGAGCTTCACAATTATATGGGTGAGATACATAGTAAACTAGAAGATTCATGAGAATATTTTTTGAGATGAGGGTTGAACATTGGGAACACTCTCATTTTAATAGAATCAGTAAATTATAATGACATCAAACAACTTTTTCTCCTCTTGTTATAGTTAAATCATCTAGACTAGTAAATTTAGGAGGTGAAACATAGTTAGGTGAGAGGATTTGTTGATTGTATTTACATTTAATCTTCGATTGTAATTGTTTCATCAATAAGATTGTTTGATCCCATTTTTACCATCAATACACTTGTGTATTGAGCAACTTCTGTTGGGTTTTAATTTATCACGTGGGGCAACATATGTAATTAAGCGTGTGTATTAAAGGTTATATTAAGATTAAACCCATTTAAAATGATCTAATAAAGAATTAAAGTATGGGCCTAAATATGTGTAGAAACCAATTTTTTAGGGTTATATTTCATGATGAGCCAAAATACTTATGGATATATAGGATTATGATCTCCAAATTGTATACGGATCTCATTTTTTGTGTCATCCCATCAATACAAGAATATCAAAAGAAAGCGTATTAAAAGGAAGATCCAAAACCTGCAATCAAGATCAAGAAGCTTTAACCAAGAACATGCAATTCAAGGTCCAGAATTAAGATCTAGTAATAAAGAATTGTTCTCAATGAATCAAGGTATGTTCTCTTGGTGATTTGATTGGACAATCTTGGTAACATAGAAAGGGCTTTCACATTGTTGAGATTTAAAGTTTTAATAAACTCTAACATGTGATATTAGAGTCAACTCCATGTTAAACCATTGAGATTCTAGAAAAAAATTAGTGTTGAATTTCATCTAAACTTTGAGACGTGAATTTTAGCCCTGAATTTCAAAATTTTGGATTATTTGGAAATTTTTTGAAGCTACAGATTTGCCACAGCTATTGCGTTTGGCAGCTACGACACCATATTAGGGCATTACAGGCAGCGTTACGCACCAAGTTTTGGGCCTTGCAGCGCTGTCTTTCTGTATTTTTTTAAAACAAAATATAATTAAAAATAGAAAGGAAGGCAATCAAATTCAAATTTTGGTACTAAAGTTTCTTTTGGATATCTAATATTCTAAAATAAATTAATTGAAACATGTTACCAAAATAACCTCTCTTGTGTAAATTGATTTATTTGGAACATCAAGATAGTTGTGTGTATAATATTTATGAGGATATTGATCGGTCCAAAGGAAGGTAAATATTTGACTGGATTATATGCACACTTGTGGTAATAAATATGTGATAATTCTAATTTTTTCTGACTTTCTCATGCTTGAGCTGTTTGATGACTTTCTTATGCATTTGGTTTTGATTTTTCTTCCTGCACAATTCAGTTAATTTAAGGTCAGTTACAATTGTCAAAAGAGGGAAGTGGACTCTTAATGAACTCATTTCATATTGTGTACAAGAAGAAGAAAGGCTAAAATAAGAAAGAATTGAAAGTCACTTGTCAAGTAGCTCTAAGTGTAAGCTCAAGAGAAGAAAGAATAAAGAGGCTACATCTGGTTCAGCTAAAAAAATGGCAAAAGCTTAAAAATGATAAATTATCTAGCTATTATTTTTGCAAAAATCTGGACACGTGAAGAGGAATTATTCTAAATACCATGGCATGTAAAGAAAATGACACTTCTCACATTGGTTTGTTCTATGGTTAATTTAGTTTCAATATCAAGACACAATTGGTGGATAAATTTTAGTGCCGCTACTCGATTAAGTGTGTCTATGCAGGGTTACTTGAATAGCTAAAAGTCAATTGATGCTGAAAGATTCATTTATGTGGACAATGGAAAATCGGTTAAAGGTTATGATATAAGGACTTTTAGGTTATTATTAAAAACTGGTTATTATTTGGATGTGTTGCCTGAGCTGCCAAAGTCAATTGATGCTGAAAGATTCATCTATATGGTGTGAAGACAAATTAGTTAAGGTTGAGACTATAGAGACTTAAGGGAGTCATTTATAAACTTGTTATTATTTGGATTTGAAAGAAATATTTATGGTACCATATTTTAGACGAAATTTGATTTCTATTTCTACATTGGACAAATTTGATTATTCTTATTCATTTAGAAATAGTCAATTTAGTCTTTTCTTCTTAATTCAAATATTGTGGATACCAGTTCTTTATCTGGTTGTGATAACATATATTTGTTTAATACGATTGTCCCTTATAATGAAACATTACATATGAATTTACGAGGTGTTAAACGTGAGTTAACCATGAGAATTTCGCTTCGTTATGGCACAAGTTCTTAGGTCACATCCTTCGAAAGAAAATCGAAAAGCTTGGGTTAGAAGGAATTCTTGATCCCATTAATTTTTCCAACTTGAGTGTTTGTGTTTTTTACATTAAGGGAAAACAGGCAAACATAACAAGATTAGGTGACCAGAATTTCGGACATCTTAGAAATAATACATACGAATATCTGTTGGCCATTCTTTTTTGTTTCTTAGAATGGTTAACAATCATTTATTACGTTCATAGATGATTTTTCTGGTTATGGATAAACGTATCTCATTTATAAGAAATCTCAATCACTGTACATGTTCATAGCTTACAAGGTTGAGGTTGGAAATCACTTAGCAAAAGAATAAAACACGTCAATTTGGCTATGATGGTGAATACTTATGATAAATCGGAGAAGCACGTCCAATGTCTGTTGCTAAATTCCTAGAGGAATAAAAAATCTTCCCACAGTACACCATGCTAGGATCCCTCAATATGAATGGTGTTACTAAAAGACAAAATAAAACACTTAAGAATATGGTAAGGAATATGATTAGTTATTTCATCTTATCGGAATCTTTCTAAGAAGAAGCATTAAAGATTGTAGCTTAAATTCCCAATAAAGTTTCAAGTTAAGCAATTGTCACCCTTACGAGCTTTGGACAGGCAAGAAGCCAAGTTTAAAGCACGTGAACATTTGGAGTTGTCCAGTTAAGGAAATGCTTTATAGGCAAAATAAAAGAAAATTGGACTCCAAAACCATCAGTTGCGATTTTATTGGATTTCTGAGAGGTCAAGGGGTCATAAATTTTTGAGATCCCACTATCTGGTCAATTTTTGAAATGAAAAAATGTCCAATTCTTTCAGGATGTGGAGTTTTCTAGGGGAGATAGATGTTTTAAGGTTAAGGATTTTTTCTTTAAAGAGGAATATATAACTATTCATTCTATTGCAATTGACAATTATCAAAACCAAAGACAAATTCTTATTCCAGATCAGTTCAATAAGTAATCTCGGATCAAGATAAATTACAGAATCCCTTGTATACAATCATGAAATTATTCCAGAAAAAAAAACTCAACAATCTCAAGAACAAATAATATTAAGGAGATTCACTAGAGAAATGAGAAAGACAATTTCGTATGATTTTATAGTCTTTCTTCATCAAAATGAGGATGGCATTGAATGGATGGAAGAAGATTTAATCAATTTTATCAAGTCATACAAATGAATAATTTTCAATAGTGGATTGATGTCATGAATGAAGAGATAAAGTTCATGAAAGACAATAATATTTAGTCTCAATCAATACCATACGGATAAACTTAAAAAAAATACAAAAATTCATTTTGCTTTAGCAGTTGGTAGTTTAATGTATGCTCATGTTTGTACACGTCCGAATATAGCATTCGTTGTTGGAATGTTGGGCACATATTTAAGTAACTCTGTGATGGATATTTGGTAAGCGGCCAAGCGGGTTATTCGGTATCTACCGAGAACAAAGGATTACATGATCACATACATAAAATAGGATCAATTGGAGATCACTAGATATTCTTATTCTGATCATGAAATTTGATTGGAAAATTTTATTATTGGACTGCGCTTTTCGGATGGAATTGAAAGACCACTTAAGTTATTTTGTAACAATAAGTCAACGATCTTGTATTCCAATAAGAGCTCGATGATGTCAAAGTTTATTGATAACGAGTTCCTAGTTGCTAAGGAGAAAGCTCAGAATGGTTAGGTTTCTATACAATATATTGGGACAAACTCCATGACAGCATATCAATTTACTAAAGCGCTACCACTCCATAACATTAGAAATAAAGTATTCAATTCAATTTTACTCTAATTAAAGTTTTGGTTTGATCTCATTAAAGAATAAGGCAGGACTAATTGAAAATATGCATGTTTGTATCACATTACATGTAATTTTCATACTACACATTCATATTTGATCTATGTTATTTGATTGTGTTGATGCATGTGACCATTGATATGTTTAGTTATAATACTTGTAACAAAAATCGCTTTGATCATATATTGATATAATCAATGGACAAGATTGTTTGGAAATTTTTTGTTTATGATAGTAAAAGTTTTGAAGTTATAAGGTAACATATGTAGACAAAGTATAAGATTGTTAGGTTTTAATTTGTCATATGGGCCCAACATATGTAACCAAGTGTGTATTAAATGTTATCTTAAGATTAAGTCCATTTGAACTGATATAATAAAGATTAAAATTATATGCTTTGGGCATCTAATTAAAATATGTGCTTAAATATGTGTAAATACCAATTCATTTAGGGTTGTATTCATAATAAGCCGAAATTCTTTTTGATATATATAGGGGAAAAAACATAACTACAATGCTATAATTATATAATTTCACATTTAACAAAGTCAAAAATGCATTTAAAAAATTAGGTGATAAATAACACTAATATATTACAAATATTTGTAAGATATTATTATGTAAGAAATTTAGAAAATCCAATTCCCTCTTCGGATGATGGAGATGGAGAACGTCGTCGAACGGTTTGCTTGAACCTCTTCCCTGTACCTCGAGAAGTTGACATATTCAAAACAATTTGTGGATATTTCGAAAATTAGGGCTCGAAAGGGAGAATTGAAAAACTTTAAATCTTGCTGAAAATCGTGAGATAGGATGATAACAAGTGACAAGATGTTGAGATTTTTGGTTGAGAGTAGGGATTTTGAGTGAGAATTGAGCAAAAGATTGAAGGTGAAGTTCTAGGGCGCGATTTGAAAAAAAATCGATTTCTTCTTTGAAAAGTTAGAGATTTGAGAATCAAAGTGAGGAGAATCACTCTAGAATATGAGAATAGAAAGGATTTTAGTGAGAAATTAAAATTGGTTTTCAAATATGGTGGGTGTCGAGAGGAAATGGAGAGGAAATATGAAGAAGGGAATGAAGAAATTGCAAATTAAAGCCGACAGAAATCCTATATCGAACGTCCGCTATCTGTACCGTACGTATGTAAAGGTAGAAAACGTTCTGCCTTACCGGACAGTTCATACCGAACGTCCGGTATATATATATA
>CAIGRB010091634.1:0-57132 GCA_903798255.1 Fraxinus quadrangulata | reverse complement strand
TGTTATAATCATTAGATTGATCATAAATCATTATTCTAGCCTTCCAATTATAATAGTGTGTGCCATCAAAGAAAGAATGTCGGTTTGTGGAATGTCCCTCAAGATTTTGAAAATCAATGTTATCCATAACTTAAGATTGTGAAATCTTAAAGAAGTGAGTACCGAGCTCCGATACCAATTGAAAGTCCAAGAATGGCTAACCAAGAGGAGGGTGAATTGGTTTTTAAAACTTTTTCGTTAACTACTTAAGAGTTAAACTAATGATCACGCAAATGATAATGAAATATTCTAAACACAAATAAGTACGTGGACGAACCGATATAAAACTTGACACAAAATAAAAACGTTAAGTGAAGGGGTTAGAGAGTGCAAACGATATAATATGGAGATACAATCCAACGCAATGATCTACGTCCCCCGTTACCAAGCTCTCCGTCACGAGTAAGACCTTTTTCGATATGTTGATTGACTTATGATGTAATCCAACTGTTTACAACGCTTTCGGTGACTTACAATCAAGGACCATCGATCCTTTTACAATGTTGAACTTTTCGGGATCTCAACACGACCCATAATGGATTTACAAGTGAAATCCTCTCTTTTTATCTAATGATAGAATCAAGGTTGATAACAAAAAGAGAGGAGTCAAACACTTCAATAGATGGTGATGAGTATAACTCATAGTGTTGAAAAGAAAAACTAAAGATTTTCACAAAGTTAATCATTCAAAAGTTTTTCTAGAATTTAATACTTTTGATATTCTTAAAGATGGAGAATAAGATAGTTGTGATCAATAAAAACTTCACTTTTATACTCAAGAATAGTTGTTGCAAAAGAAAAATGAGTGAGGTATTTATAGCACTCAAACGGTCAAAAGTTCTGTCGCACAGGACGCACGGTACCGGACATTCGGTAAAATACCAGACTGTCAAATAGCCGTTATTTTTTGTCATAAATTTGGACCGTTTAAAAATTTACCGTTGGACCCAAAAATGGTCATACCGGACGTCCGGTACAACCTTTTTAGCTCCGAACGTGCTCGTTTTTTTATTTTTATCAAATGTAGGTATTCGAGGGGCGTTTAAAAATATTTTTCAATGTACTTGTAATATTTAAAATACATGTTTCGATTTTTATCTTTGAAAACATATTTTTCGAGTAAAACATTTTTGTCGTGATTTGTAAAGACTTTGAGCTCGCCATGATTCATTACCGAGTATTGAATTGTTTTACATTTACATATGATTGTGAATAGTTTAAGTACTTTATTTTGAACATCTTGACTTGCATTGCTTGACGGTGCTTCGAATTTTGTCTCGATTCGTGTTGAGGCATCCTTTTGCGAGTTTTTGCAGTATCATTTTTCATAACCTCGATTGATTGATTTTATTTCCACGTTAATCATTGTATGCAAATTACTTGGTCTCGAACTTCGCGTCATCAATTTTATTCATATGCAATAGTCACTGTGGACACTTAAAATCAATTTGTTAATAAAAAATATAATTTGTTTGGATAATCAAAACGAGACGTCAACCATATGTCAACACAAACAAGTTAGAGCTGATTAAAGGAAAATAGGGTTATATAGAATTTTGAAAATTTAAGAATGCTAATAATATTGGCAGCCACACGTAGATAACCTTTTGATATTTTAATTAGGATAAAAGGTTAATTGTAATCCAATTAAACTTGGTTTATGATTTGGGTTTTTATGGTAGCCACGCGTGTGAGATATAAATATTGATTTTGATAATGATAATTTTTTTTTGTGATTTGATAAATTTTAATAGTAATCATAATTCTATTATTTGAATAAGAAAAATCAATTCTTTATTCAAAATTCTTATATTACACTGTTTTTCAATTCTAGTTTCATGCAAATTCAATTGAAAATTTCTACTAAAAATATTGTAGGAATTCTCATTATTTCACTCTAGTGTTTATGAAATTTGGGGTGTTACAACATCAGATATTGTACATACCATAGTACACATAATTGGCCATACTGTATTAGCATAAAGAACCCATTCCATATGTTTAATATCATATTCATCTACAGGATATTGTTTTTTACTTAGTTTAAAATGGTTGGCTAAAGGTAGAATAACATATTTAGAGTTATATACAGCAAATTTAGTCAATAATTTCTCTCCATAAGCAGTTTGCTTCAAACTTAATAACATGTTATGTCTTTTTCTATTTATTTCCATCCCTAAAATTTTCTTAGCATGACCCAGATCTTTTATTTCAAATTCAATTGTTAAAGACCTTTTTATCTCATTAATAACATACATGTTCTATTAAATCAACAGAATATCAACGACATATAAGAGTAGAAAAGCAATAATAGAATTTTCATCACCTCTTTTAAAATATCGACAATGATCAATTCACTTCTTATAAAACCAACAGTAGATACAGAATTATCAAATCTTTTGTACCACTGTATTGGAGATTGTTTCAAGCAATATAAAGATCTTTTAGCAAACAAACATGCACATCTTTAGATTTATCAATAAAACCATGTAGTTGTCTCAAATAAATCACTTCATCCAGGTCACCATGCAAGAAAGCATCAAGTTCAAGATCATAATGAGCAACAAGAGCAAGCATAACTCTAATAGTAGTTTACTTAACCACAGGGAAAATTTTTTCATTATAATCTATGCCTTCTTTTTCTGTAAAATCCTTAACAACAAATCTAGCCTTAAATCTTATGGGCATCTTTTTAGTATTTCACTCCTTAACACTAAATATCCACTTGCAATCAACAAGTATCTTACCTACAGATTTAGGAAATAAAGTCCAAGTCCTATTTTTTTTTTTAATTAAGGAGACCATCTCATTTTTCAACAGCATGTCAGTTCTCAAACTACTGGCTGCACATAGCCTCTTCATAAGATTTTTGTTCTTTAAAAACTATGTCTTGATAAGAAGAACATAAAGTGAAAGGTAGTCCATATACCTATGTGGCTCTCGTATTTCTCTCCTAACCTTATCTCTGGTTAATTGGTAATCACTCACATTTTCAAACTGACCTTCTACATCTTCTTGAACACTGCACTCTTCTACATCTTGAGGATCAGAAGCAGTTGTAGCTTCTTCCTCCACTTGTTCATGTATAATAGGATTAGATGACAATCCAAGCTCCACCTGCAGCTTAGTTCCACCTCTTTCTTCAACTTCAGGAAGTCCATTAGGTTCATTATCTCTTAAACATGGCATATTAGATTTATCAAATGTAACATTCCTACTTGTGATAATCTTAAAACCATTAAACTCTCTATTCTATAGCATATACCCTTTAACCATATCAGGGTATCCCAAAAAAACACATTTTTGAGTCATATACTCTAATTTTCCTATACTCTGATGGGAATATGCAGAACATCCAAAACTTTTTAAATGGGAATAATCTGAAATATCTCAAGTCGACCGTTCATCGGGTGTTTTATCACCTAGAGCACTTGAAAGAATTCTATTAACAATATATAAAGCTGTCATCAAAGTTTCACCCCATAAGACCTTTGGAACACCTGAACTAACAAGCATGCATTTAACGTTATGAAACAGGGTTCTATCCATCCTCTCAACAACTCCATTTTGTTGAAGGATATAGGGAACTGTCCTATGTCTCTTAATCCTTAAAACTGATCAAACTCAGTATTGCAAAACTCTAGACCATTATTAGTTAAGTATCTTAATCTTCTACCAGGTTTGATTTTCCATCAGAACTTTCCATGTTTTAAACTTCTCAAGGGTTTCAGATTTCTATTTCAATAGATAAACCCAAACCTTTCTAGAGTAGTTATCAATCAAGGACAAGAAATATCTATTCCCTCCTTGAGTGATAGTAGATGAAGGTTCCCACAAATCAGAATGTATGTACTCAACATAGATGTGGTCATATGCTTCCCAATGTTAAACTATAGTCTATGCTGCTTACCTAAAGTGCAATTTTCACAAAAATGAACTTTAGGTATTGAGTATTCCAAAAATACCGTTGTTATGAAAGATATGTAGGCCTTTTTCACCCACATGAGCCAATCTTTTGTGCCACATTAGAGTGCCATCAAGCTCATCACTGGAAGACTCAACAATGTGATCAACCACTCAACTGCCTTGATCACATAAATTCCATTTCTTTTAACACCCTTAAACATGACAAGAGATCCTTTTATTATCTTTAATAGGCCATCTCCAATTTTACCCTGTAGACCCATCTCATCTAAATTTTCCATTGAAATCAGGTTCATGTTCAATTCAGGAACATATCTAACCCATTCAAAGGTATAGATATATCCATTATCAAACTTCAATGCTACATTCCCAATCCCTATGATATTCCCCATAAGTACTTCTCCTCCACTAATTTTCGTAAAACCTTTTAGCCAGTTTTTCTTAGAAGTCATATGGAAAGTGCAACTAGATTCCAAGATCCACTCTTGGATCTAATATCCTTCATCTACAACATTTGCAGAGTTAAGATCAGGTGTTTGTTCAGTCACAATATATACATTTACATTAGTAGATTTTGTAGGTTCTACTACATTTCCTTCATCAATACATTCCTTTTTGTTCATTTTTCTTCTTATAACAATCTTTGATAAAATTTTCAGATTTCCCACACCCATAGCATTTTTTGTTTCTTGTCTTTGATTTAGACTTGCCCCTACTCTTGAATTTCTTTCTATTATTGTTTCCATGATTACTATTAAATCTACTTTGGGTCATTCCCCTAACAAATAGGTTTTTAGACCCACCATTACCTCTTTCAGTTTTGAGTTCAAGTTCATTACTCATTAAAGAGTTTATAACTATGTCAGGTGTAAGGGTGTCTCTACCATATTTTATGATAGCTTTGACTTTATAAGTTTCAGAAATAGCATTAAATAGCACAAGAGCTTTATATTCTTCAAAAACTTTGTGACCAGTATTGGTGATATCTTAAACCAAATTATTAAAAATGTCAAGACTATCATTCAAATCATCAGAGGAGTCTATCCTAAAGCTCTCCAGCATAAACAACTTTTTAGGTAAAGACTTAATCAGATAGAGCTTCTCTAATTCATTCCATAGGGCCTTAACAAAATCTTGCTTCCCTACTTTTCTCCACTTGATCAAATAAATGCAAAATAATGGAGGTATAAGCAAGTTCATGAGCTTCATTCTTCTGATCAGATATCATTGTTTCAAGAAATTATTGTGTTATTGCTTTGGAAACTTTTTGTTGAACTAAAAATCCTTTCATTTTTTGTTACCAAATGGGAAAGTCCTATTTTCCATAAAAAACACCAAGTTCAAAAGTAGTATTTATGATGTTTTATTGTTAAGAAATAACACACAATATTTCAAAAATTAAAAACTAAACAACTGGTCAACTTTTGAAAAACCAGGAGGTTTTGAACTTCGGAAAAAAGAGAAAAATAAATAGCCAATATATATATATATATCACAGTTATTTTCAATTACAAGAATGTTCCAAAGATAACATAATAAATAATGTTACACAGCAAACACCACAAAACCAAAATTAGACAAAAAAATCAGGCTCAAACAATATTTCAAGAATAAATAAGAATATCTACACTAGTCACCCAAAATGATCACATTCATCAAGATTCCATGAAAATCAAGTTTCTAGGTCAAGGCTCAATTTGAACGTTTGAGTGAATACACGAACTGCGTAAATAGGTTACAGTAAAGTATTATACTATTACTAGCCATTAAAGAACAATATCAAATTGTGACAGACAAGGATATGCAGATATAGAAGTGGGGTATAGGGATTAAGAATCGCAAACTAGAGGGGTGGTTAAAAAATTAACCACCAAAGGACCAGGTATCAGTCGTCATAGCAGGGATATAGTGTTTCATTAGATTACCAACACGTAGATTAGAACCCAAGAATTTTCAAGTTTAGGGTTCCATGTTCAGGTCAAACCCAAGAGTCACGAACATCTTATCAATTAACACAACTAAAGTACACCTCTAATAGTATAACCTCCAAATCGAAACAAATTCAGATCTAGGGTTCCTCGATTTTCAAGTGATCAAAAGGAAGAACACTGAAAATTGATTTTCCAAGGTTCAAACTTCAATCGAAGTCCCAAGAAGAGCTTTAAGAAGCTCTGATACCACTGTTATAAAAAATAGACGTACAGAAAAATAGATCGACCGTTTCTTTACAAAACTTTACTATCCAAAGTACTGGACACCAAGATATTTTTGATCAAGGCTCAGAGATATTGTACCCTTCTGTATCAACACAGAAAAATCCAGATTCATCCAAGAACCCTCACAATCATAGAAAACGTGCAACTTTTTCTATGAACCAAAAGAACTCAACGTTACCATCAAACAAATACACTTTTTCACCGGATTTCACTAAGAAAAATCACTCTCTAAACAGATTAAAGAGTTACTCAAATCAAAGGAGGAGATAAAAGAGAAGATTGAGTACTCTAGAAAATACTCGAGAAGATGAAGACCAAAAATGACACAAGTAATTAGGGTTTCAATCAAAATAAAAGAATATATCGAAATTGAGGCAGCAGCTAATCCAACGATCTAGAGTAACTTGCACTTTTGGTTATAAGGTAAAATAACCAAAGTCGTATGTATCAGACCCGTTTCTCCGTTTCTATCTGGACTGATTATTAGGCTTGAGTTTCGGTGGCCTTCATCAATTAATGTTATCAGGCAATAGTATAGGAAAATGGGCCAAAACCATCATAGCCTAATGTATTGTGTTGGATCTGACATCACAACCCTAACACATTGATTAAATGTTACTATGATTCATGAAATGATAATTGGTTTTATTGCCAATTTGATTGATATTCTTATTAGTATGTCATACTAAATAGACCCAAGTTATTCTGCGTAGCAATTGATCCAAAATTATATATATATATATATACGCTATTATAACATTTCGAGCTAAATAGTTGACAGTTGGTGAATTTCGCTGCATGTATTGGAAAATCTCAGTAATTTCAAATATTTTACTAGAATTAACGATCCTCTCCTCTTGTCGTGGTAAGATGCATGGTAAAAAAGGTAATTAACTCTTTCGGGAACCTGAAACTAGCTATGAATATAATCTTTTAAAAAACTTCACGACATTGGATTGGATGAATAATCCGAAGAGGATCAATTAACTTTAAAAAGATTATGGATTATGTGACGTGACTTTTGAGAAGTCCAAAAGAGCTTTTGAGATTAAAAAATTATTTTTGAACCTATTTAATTAATCTTATGAAAGTTTTTTTTTTCTGATTAGAAAAACTTTTAGAGAAAGTTGATATAATGTGATTTCCTCTAAAAATACTTCCATGATAGGAAACTCTTTTAAAAACTAGTTTCCAAGCAAAAATTCAAGTAACTTACTCATGAAGTTATTCTACAATAAGCAAAAGCGAAATCCATACCAAACATGTTCTATGAAGAATTGAGTGTTTCCTGCCACCACCATTTTCTATAGCAGATGTATACACCGGTTTGATTTATTATGCTCATATTTGATAAAAATTAAAATTTAGATTTTTATTGAAGTCAAAATTTAATTTTAATCACTTATTTCATATCTCACAATGTTTCACCAACATATTTCATCGACTTTTTTCGAAATCTGTCAAAATTTTGATTTTAATTTCTATCAAACAGAGACTATATCTTTTTACTTATTTTTATACTAAGAATTTGAAATCTAATTAATTAAATAACAATTAGCAAAATAATATGATTTTTGAAACATTTTTCACAAACGCGTATGCCGCATTCCCATACGTGCGTTTTAGCAATAATTGTGAGAGTATGTTGCGTCGGTCCAAATTCCAGAAGTGGCGGCTTCTTGCGGATATTAATGCCAATTACAAAACCCAAATCAATTATGTTCCCCGTTGTTTTGTAACCTTCACATCGATGTTCTCGAGTTGAGATTTGCAATCCAATTTTTGTAACCCATGCATTGGGAATGTTGCTTCAAGAAACATTGCAAAACGAAGCTCCTAGACGAGTGGTTTTAAATTGATATTTTTATACGTCCCCATCTATTTATGGAGAATTATGCACGTGTCAACATTATTTATAAAGAATTTGAACGTGGCTTTACTTTAATGGTAAATGAAAGAAGGTTACATGAGGTGTCTGCGAAGACGATATTTAAGTAATTAAATTTGCTCACTCTATGATTATTTAAAGAATAAAATTCATCCCATCATCTGTTTGTAAATCATTATGTAAGTTGTTATGTACATCTAGTACAATCGTTCTTTCCCTAAATATGACTACAGGTCGGGTGAGGCTTCGATAATTGCCAAATCTGGATGGGATTCTATGTTTTCTATGAATTTTTTTTATGAATTTGTTGTTAAATTGAGATATTTATACTTATTTACGTGATTGTACTATGTTCTTATGCATTACATTTATCAAATTGTTAATCGATAGGAATGTTTGATAATTAGGGAGAGGTTAACTAATATTTGAGAGACAAATGTTAATACTTAATTTTGAATTTTTCAACTCAATACATGCTTTCTCCATTAGTATTAATTTACATAGTTTAGTTGTTAATTAGGAAATCAAACTTAAAACCTTATTTTTAGTGTCTTAATTGAATTACAGTCAATGATCATTCCTCACGAGAAACTATACTTTATTCATCATTTTAATGAAAGACGCCTCAAATAAAGAAATCGAGGCTATACGTCGTTAGCCAATATTAAAGACCAAACAAGTCACACCTTAAAAAGATGATCAAATTACTCAATCAACCTGACTCATGGGTAGAATTGAGTATCAATGTAACTTTTTTCATTCCCATTTACAAAAAGTACCATTTAACAAATTTAGAAAAATTGAATGGCCAGCTGGCTGGCCCGGCCAACAAAAATTTCGAAATCTCTAAATTTAGATAGCTCGACACAACCTACTTGACCCGACTGCTTCAGAGAAGTCGAGCCTTGGATATTTGGTGGGACTTTCTTTCTTTACCAAGATATTCAAACCCAGCTGCGAATACAATTTATTCATCTCATGCCAGCCTAGCCATCTTTTGGGACTTGCAAGAAGGATGAGAAATACGAAGTATGAACACAATAATTTGGAGCAGTCACTGCTGTACCAAAATAAATACATACGAGATTAACATTAAACCATGAACAACGAATGATTCAGTCCCCTATTTGTCATTTAATACATGCATGCATGCACTCATAATTATTCTTATATGTAACTCCCATAATTGGTTCCCCGTCAATTTATACACTATTTCCCTTCTGGATTTTGCCAATTTATACACTTATTTTCTCTCCATTTGCAATGGATTATAGTGAACTTAGTGTTCATGAACTTGAATTGGAAGACTTCTTATACATGGAAGAACAGCAGCCTCGGGGGTAATGTGATTCTGTTATTTTTTACGTTTGATTTCTTGTAATGTATATTAAACTAGACAGATTTGGTCAAGTCTCTCTTTCAATTGTTTTTATGGCCCGTTTTGCATGGTTTTTAAAAAGCCAAAATGAGATTAAAGTTGCTTTTGAACCCGTTTGACTTTTTTATGAAAATATTTTTTCTAGTTAAAAAAGTTTTTAGAAGAAGCTGATCCAGTGTTATTTTCTCTAAAAGCACTTCTGAAATAAGAAGCTCTTTTAAAAATTAATTTTTAAACAAAAATTAAGTTAATTTTCTCCAAAAGCTCTTCTTCATCTGGTCAAAGATTTCTCTATGGCACAGATGAAATAAAGTCTTCTTCTCCTCCCCAAAAATTTATTATGTGTTCGCTAACTTTCATATCCACATTATTTTGCAACAGAATGAGAAAGTTAGAAATGTTAATTTCTTTTGGGAATTTTGCAGATGCTCCAAATATACCATTTAAACAAATTCAATATTAGTTAGTACAATGTAAACTTGTATAGAAGCCTTAACAAGAGCCAAGTATAACTTTCGTATTTCGATTTTCTTCGAACAATACTATGAATGGAAAACCAGACTACATACCAAAACCCCATTAATAAGAGGAATAATTGCAGCAAAAGCTCCAAGCCTTTGAAACACTAGCACACTTTCTCCAAACTTTTCATTGTTGCAGCGATCATCCCTAACATTTTCAATCGTTGTAGGTGAGGCCCTTTGTATGAAGCAAACACAAAAACAAGTCGTAACCAAAAGGACGTTAATCTTGTTGAGTCAAAATTATAATAGAACATGAACTCATTTTGTTTTCTTAATTTTGTAGATTGTGGGAACAACAGTCTCTATTTGGAGATGGCTTAAACAATTGTGTACCTAGTTTATTTGAGTATGATAAATATTTACTACCTTATCAAAGTAGAAATCCTTCCAACTATGAACTGTCTGACTTCGAAGAAATTTCTGGTTATTTTGACTTGTGGGATTCATTGAACCTACAATCTCTATACAATGAAATCGCTGTCGACGCCAAGCCTTTGAACACAGCTTTGGGCGATTCTCAACGTGAAAATGTTTTAAGCGAAGCCATGAATGTGGTTTATGGTAGAGAATTATCAGTTTCAGACAGAAACAATGGGATTAAAAGAGTTGGAAGATACAAATCTTGTGCACTGGAATTGGATGAAATTCAAAAATACTTTGATGTTCCAATATCTAAAGCTGCCAAGGAATTGAACGTCGGATTGACTGTCTTAAAGAAACGATGCAGAGAACTAAACATCATGCGATGGCCTCATAGAAAGATTAAGAGCGTAAAGTGCCTTATCGACAATGTCAAGGTAAGTAATCACAGTGATACAGATGTTAGAAACACCACATTCTTGGGCTCTACAGACCTCAATCCATTCTGTTTAGACTGGCAAAGAAGTAATGCTCAGAAGATTGTTGTTAAGACTTATTGTCAATGGAATTCTTAGTTAATAGGGCAAGTTCTAGGTTTATGTTTCTGTTTTTATTTTCAATAAATCTTACTAGTTTTCTATATAAATATTGATTACAGGAGCTGGGCTTGACCAATGAGATTGAAATGCTGGAGGAACATAAAAGGATGCTAGAGCAGCTGCCAGAAATGGAACTGACTGAAAGAACCAAAAAACTGAGGCAAGCTTGCTTCAAGGCCAATTACAAGAAGAGAAGGTCCATGCAAGTTCCTTTTGCTTGACCTAATCTTTTGTTTATTTTCTGCATATTCAAACCGAGGAATGTGTTTCATTGATCCAAAAGTTATCGCGTTCTTCATCTGATCAAAGATTTCTTTATGGCACAGATGAAATAAAGTCTTCTTTTCCTCCCCAAAAATTTATTATGTCTTCGCTAACTTTCATATCCACATTATTTTGCAACAGAATTAGAAAGTTAGAAATGTTAATTTCTTTTGGGAATTTTGCAGATGCTCCAAATATACAATTTAAGCCAATTCAATATTAGTTAGTACAATGTAAACTTGTCTAGAAGCCTTAACATGAGCCACGTATAACTTCGTATTTCGATTTTCCTTTGAACAATACTATGAATGGAAAACCGGACTACATACCAAAACCCCATTAATAATATCATAGTGATGCAACAAACAGAGGCAAGCACAAAAAAGGAAACACCGATAACATTGAGTCAATAACACAGTAACAAATAGCACTTGAAAAGGTTGAGAAAGTCCGAAGAACATAAAATGCAGCATTGACTCACTCACCTTAACAAAAGAGCAAAGCACCTCACAAATCTTACCAAGCCATTTATGATTTACTCACTAAGCATCTTAGAGCAGTAACATGGCAATAGATTGGAATGCAATGGAATTCTATGTGAATACAACAAATTTGTGTAGAAAATTTATGAGGCACAACCTAGCATCATGCAAATATTATTCAAGATAAGTTTTTGAGATATTCAGAGTTGTTTTACGGAAATAAAGGAATTAAGAAGAAATACAAGAACCCTCTCACCCACAAACACCGTGATCGAAGGTGACAATGAAAGAATGCCTAACACCCACGCCGACGATCCCAACCATACCGAGACAAACATCCAGTGAGGATGTGTTCAAAACTTTTAGAATGTGATTATCAGTTAAAGAAAAAACTATGCCCCTACTTTTACGGGTAAGAAGGGATACAGAAAATGATTCGAGCAAAATTCTATCATAACAATCGAGAATCTCATTATTTCTTAGGTGGGCAAATTGACCGAGTTAGGGAAACTGATTGTATGTGAAATAAAAATAAAAATAAAAAATTCATCCAAAATTTCATGTTTAGCAAAAGCGTGATATTCCTTTCACAAATTTCATATGGGACTTGTACATTTATCTCTCATCTCATGGAAAACCCTTTTCTTAATTCTTTCCATTTACAGTTGTTCCTCTTATTAATATTTCCAATGAGGTTCAAACCTAGGAACACTTTTGATAAATGCAAAAGGAGTCTTGTTTCATCTTTAATCAGAGATTTCTCTACGAATGTGTGAAGGAAAAACTCAATAACTTTTTATATCAGATTATGTATCACAAAAATTTCATATTCACATCAATACAGTTGCATTCTACTAGAGACACTTGTTTTATGACCATTTCAAGTAGATGAAGATGCTTTTATCTTGTCATAGAGGGACTCTGGTACTAATTAAGTTTGTCATAAATGCAAACACAGATAGCAAATTTTCTATAATGAATTATATAGACCATAATTCAAAATGAATTTGACCAACAATAAGAAGGAACAAAATCTGCTAACATACCATAAATAATACAAAACTAGATTTTTTTATTTTTATTTTTGTACAGGGACACCTTATCAAACAACCCATAAATCAAAACTGATAATTGATTGGATTGCTATGCATCTGACAGTGTTTTAAAGAGAATTCTGTGAGAATTACACTGAAAATGCAGCATCATGTAAACATTAATCAAGTCACGTCTAGACAAATAATTTTCCTTTGTCTTACCAATACATATTTAGAAGAAACATGAGAACCTTCCAATTTTCAACACGAGCACTATTAAGTGGCCCATGAGATTTGTCGTATCAAAGGTACATGCATATGTTTAAGACTTCTGAAAGATGGTCATCTAAGGTGCCCCTTCTTTTTCAAGGAAAGAAAAAGGATTGAGAAAATGCCTCGAGCAAATTCAATCAATGCAATAGAGAATCTCATCATCGTCTCTTAGGTGGGACAACAGACGGACTGGGGCAGGGCATCCATGTTACATAACCTTTCCAGTGTAAAGTAAAATTCGGGAAAAGAACTGTACATGGAAAAATTACTTCAAGAAGTTGTGCCACTACCGAGTATAAAGAGTCAAAACACCATAACCATAAGAAAGAAGCACTTCCATTAAAATGCCTAAGCATTAAATTTGAATCCATTATCTCAGTGACTCCTCTATAGAAGAAACAATTTGAATCATGCTACAAGTACAGAATTTTTTGAGAGAAAATCCTTACATGGCGCGACATCATTGGAAGATGGGAAAAAGGGAAAAAATAACAGCCCAATCACATTTTGCCATGTGTACACATTTTGTTAAATTTTTCCTGTACTCGTGGCTTTATTGAAACATTTTTGCATTCGAAGCGTTAATATGTGCATGTATACACAATTGAAAAACAATTCAATAAGTAAACAAGAGAAATAAACACATGTACGAACGTTTCCCATGAAATATACACACTTTATTGTTAAACTGAATCAACATTACCATCAGAAGCAGAAGCAAACTGCCATTGCAGAACAGCACAGATAACTGAAAAAAAATGTAGTTGCGTCATTTCCTGAATCAACTCAACTATCAATGCATTTGAAACCGCGGCAAACACACAACCAGACAACGAACAAGACAGTGCAAAGAAACAAATCAAGTGATAACACAATCCACACTTGCTTTTTCCAAACTTTCTTGGCCTTGTTATGGTTGTGGTTTCCCATCAATTCACCGGAGTACATCCCATTCTTATGCATTGCCACCGAAAACTCCCGGCTCAATAAAATCCCGCCCCTATCGTCATCTTCACCCCCAATGTCGACTTTCTTCTTGACACCTCCTTTACCCTTCAGGCTCCCACTGCCAATCTTAAAATCCCCAAACAATCTATTCATTTTCTTCTTCAAATTCATCGATGGATCCCCATTTGGCATACCCAGATAGCCTGACTCGGAACTGCCACTTTGATCCAATCTTTCCACTCTTGGAACCTCCGGTTCAGGTTCCGGCCACGGTCCCTGACCCAGTAACCGATGGAAAACCGGATTGAATTCCCCCTGAAAACAATGAGAACTCACTCGTTCCAACCTCTTCTTCCCCAGATCGACCTGGAAAAACTTATCAAACGCTTTTTTTACGCTCCTGAGAAAGCCCAATCCCTCAAATTTCTCCAGTTTTTCATCAAAAATCGCAAAATAAACAAACTGGTCATCGATCAAGAAAGTATAGGTTTGGGACCGGACTGTGTGGGAAAAGGTGGAATGAAACGGCGGCGTTTTCTCCAAGCATTTTTGGGCGATCGATCCAAGTTTCTCACCCTTAGAATTGAACTCAGCCAACACAGTGATGCCCCTGGCAATGCACGCATAATGAACCAGATCCGGTGCCGGAAACATCATTCAATTCCGACCCGACCCGTGTTGTTCATAAAAAACCCACCCGTGTACGATAATTGTTCCAACAGATTCTGCTGCAACTAAAGACAAAATATATACGCTCAGAAATCCTAAATTCTTCTTTTCGAATGAGCAAATGTGAAAAGGGCACTGAGATTAATGAATTTTTTAGGGTTTCAGAAAGCCACCGGACGTGGAAAGAAAGAAGAAAGAAACACCTCAACAACCAACTTTTCCACCACCGTAAGGATGCTATAGACAGTTGTCCCCTCAGCCCTATAAATTATTTGTGGGGAATTAAAATATCCCCTATTCGTTATTTGCATGATTCAATTATTGACAATAAATTATTAAAAAATGGAAATTAATTCTTTGGGTTAAATTTGTGGAATCTATTTATATTTCATGAGTTTAACTATACAAAATGATAGGATTAATTTTAATTTCTGTTTATGCTTACTAATTATCTTAACCTAACATGGTTACAATATACAATAAACTCATACTTTAAAAATTTATTTTTACTTGAAACTTATTTTTAATCGTACATTCTTTCAATAAAATAATTTTAAACATAAATTAAAAACTTTTACTTTCTTTTAAATCACAAATTCTCCAAAAATTAGTATTACAAAATTTATTCTTCCAAAAAGTGGGACTCAAATTAACCATAAGATTTATTTGTCATGACCAACCCACCGGCTTGATCTTGAATAAAAATCCATCTTTGTTTGTTCGTTATTTAATTGAGCATACCCACAATATAATTATTACATTATGAAACATTGTTTTTGATACATGGAAATTACGAATACCTAATAAAAGGTAGAGATTAATTTAAGAAATACAATTTCAATTACAATACGAACGATCAAACCTTTGAGACTTTCTTTATTCCCGAAATGTGGTGAATCGACATCGAGGTACCTAGCTTTTGAGATTAGATGATTCAATACCCACACAAATCAGCCAAAATTATGCTTCCATTCACTACTGAGTTCTGTGCTACGGTCTGCAATCAAATTTTCATGCCTACGTCCATTATTTTTTGGGCTTTGGATCCTTGAGGCCTGATAAGTTATTGGTCCACCTGAGCTGGACGAGTCGTAGCTAAGCCCATTAATAGTCCTCTTTTTGATTGATGAATTCCACTGGGCTCCTGGTGGGCTATACTGTTTGACTGGACCAAGGCTCTTTACTTTTGCTTTTGCAGACTTTGTTGGGGCCATGTAGCTAGGGGCATCATCTCGTGGCTGTCTTGTTGTACATGGGCCTCTCTCAATTGGGCCTCCCCTTTGTCGGCCCATGCTCACATTTTCAGACCGCAGTGGTGTGACCGAGACCGAGTCCTTGTCAACAGTTATATCAGACATGCTGTCAGTCATGGTAGCTGTCACATAGGAACTTTCCCGCGCCACCATGTGCCGAGAATGGTAGGGCTGTGCAGCCATCCAACGCTCGAGCCAATTCCAACCCTGTTGAGATTCGTCGCTCTCACGCCCATAATTTCCATCATCATCAAAGTTTTGATCAGAACCTAAAACTTGTTCCTGTTGCTGCTATCGCCAGCATGTATCCAACATTAGTGCAATGTAACTTAAGTCACATCAATAATTGCATTGTCTAATAGAATTGGTTGGCCTAAAATAAATAAATAAATAAATAAAACTACTAAAAGAAAAAATCCAACCTTGTAGGCAAAAGCATAGGCAAGGGCTCTCTCCTTTTTCATTTCAGAATCATGTTTCCACAGAGGATTTTTCCTTGTACTTTTGTCAATGCCTGAATTCCTTCTATCCTGGGCTCTGGATTCAAACTTCTTTATTGAACTCCATTTCTTCTTCTCTTCTTGATCTAGTCTGATTTTCTCTTCTATTTGTTCATGTAACTTGTCTTGAAGCTTGTCATGTACTAGTTGTAGTCTTCGTTCACGTACCCTTGACTGCACGCGGACAAGTGCTTGCATGCACCTCATTGTCATTTGAGCTTGCTTGCGCACATTATGGCCCCTCACTAGAGCTTGCAGCCTTACCAATCCTTTCAAAGCTCGTAATGCTCGTCTTGCCTACAAATAAGAAACGGATACTGAGAACATTTATGGCTGTGCTTAACTTCCTTTCTAGAATAGTAACTTTTAATGACGATCAAACATGGCTTGAACTTAAAAGTGTTCCAATTCATTTGTGCAATGCCATGTGATCATAGTACAGTAAATCATGCAATCCAATGATTAGAATCCTTAAGTCACAAGCCAATTTCTAAAAGTAAATCCAAAAAAATCTCCCAAGTTTAGGATTCAACTTCTTGGATTCCTATGTTTTGATGGCATGTTTAAGAAAAAGGTATACTGTGAAGGTATGCTTCCGAAAAAGGGAATTTACCAGGTATCCTCTGTAATATGATTGTATAATGGTTGCTGCCGTTTCTTCCTTGGAGTCTCGTCCATAACCGGCTAATCTAACAACTTTAGCAGCTGCTTGAGCAGCTGCAACAGCAGCTTCAGCCGCAGCAGCAGTCGCCTCAGCCACAGCAATAGCATGATTCTGATCTTCAGTCACTGGAGACAACTCAAAACTCTCACCATTTGTAACATCCGGAGAACTTTCTACTGGGAAATGTTCGAGGGAGACAACTTCTGGTGCTTCGAATTGCCATTTCTCATTTTCCTTCTAAAAATTCCAATCATTTTCCCTAATTAGCACTCATAATGTAATTCTTAACTAATTCATCTACGTTAAAAATATATATATATCAAATGAGTCGAGTGATTGTGATCTAACAAAACTAAGCACATGATGATAAAGTTGGTTTGATGTGATAGCATGGTTGGGAGGATAGCAAAATGTCATCAGCTCTACTTTTTGTTTGGCCATGTTGATTGGGGGACCATACCACCCAAATTTGATTTAATGTTGAAATCAAATCAATTGCCAATTTATATAATATGTAGTTACATCTGAGATCTACAGAATGTTTACGACCGTAACGGATTAAACCCTACTTTCAAAAAAATAAGCAAATCACAGAGATTCATAATGATTGAACCTCAATATGAGAGTTACGTCGACTTTGCAATGGAGAAATAAGATTACTCATAAGGTGATTGGTTTCTAAATTATATACCCCTGAAAGAAACTAGGCCAATATCGCTCGCAGCTGTACATTTTGCAGATCAAGCACTCACAGATTCATATTTGAACGCAGTTCCAGCTTCGTGTCAAGAAATCTTGTCCCAAATAAATATAATAAAACAGAATTCTTATTTCATCGAACTAACCTTCTTCTCCAATGATTCCTTTGAAGGGTGCTGCTTAAACACCTTCTTGACAGTTGAAAACCAGCCACTTCCTTTCTTTCCCATTTGGAGCTGGAAAACAGAAAATGTGAATAAAATCAAAATGTTCAAAATTAACATTCAAGATTTCATTCATAATAGGATCAAACCCTGTAGAGATTCAAATTAGAGTTCTCTTGTCATTTGTTCTTGATGACAATAAGAATGCAACAAACTAAAACACTACGAGAAGAACATGTGAAAAGTATAAATAAAAAGTATAGGTAGCTAGAGAGGGAGTGTGTATTATTTTTGGGAGAGAGAGTCAAGAGGTATTGTAACTGCAGGGCCGCTCAATTGCCGTTGGAATTTATCATTCTCACGGGGTTAGTTAATACATACAGTTGGGATCAGCCAATGAGCTACTCACACGTTCCATTGTGCCTGTCTCATCAACAGGACACTTATAACTGGTGGTAGAAATAGCAGGATTTTAAAATGCGCGCATATGTTTCGTATATGCGCGCATATGCTCGGGACATTTTCAAAACGTTAATAGTACGGTCAATCCATTTCGTTAATCTTATATGCGCGCTTAAACATTAAAATACATGACCATTTGTATTAAAAATTGTGTCCAAATTAGTANTTTTTTTTTTTTTTTTTTCTCTTCTTCTTCTTGAAATTTTGATCAATATATTTTGAAAATTTGAAGAATATGTAAAATTTTTAAAGAATTCATTATTTTATTTATGTATTAGTTTAGAATATTTAAAATAATATTAAGAATAAAAATGCATAATTCGCAAAAGCACACATATATCTGTAATATTGTATGCTCTACCAAAACGTTTTGCCACCCATTATGCATTTTAGAATCTTGAGAAATAGTAAATATATAGCCCTTGTTTGCCCCCAGTTCTTAAATTCATTTTTTTTCTCAAATTCATTTTTAATTTTAACTATACTTTTCATGGGACTTTTTTTTATTTTTATTTTTTTTGAATCTAACCATAACTTCTAACTTGATCGTCAAGTATAATATAACATATTAAGCACCACAATGGTATCAATATATTTAACTGGTACTTTCATCTACACCAGCAATAGTACATTTTATACATCTGCATAGTTGAAAATCTTGTAAGGCTATGGCTTACCTTATCAACATATATATGGAAAATAAATCTAGTAATTTTGTAACCAATGGGAAGTTTGGTATTTAATGTTGGGGTTGCAATGAGAAATTGGGCATGTTGTAACTTTATGGGACCTGTGAATTAATTGTAGGCATTGAGTGGCCATATGAATTCCTTTTGAAGCTTTGCTTTGATTTGATGTGAAGTTTCACCTAGAGGTTCATCAAAATTACAGCCTTTAGGTCAGGTGGATCACTGTCTTTCATTTGGTTGCTTCTAATGGGAAAACTGAAACAAACGAAAGAGTATCCATCGAAAGACACGTGGTATTAAATGTTCATTGTCCTCAAGTGACCTTTCTGAATTATATATTTACCAATATCTTGACTATTGGAATTTATACCATACGTTTGACTAATTATTTGAGTGAGTCTCAATAATCCGGCATAAAATTTCATTGGTCAAGTGTTTTACTCCACAAGTAGATTACTATAGTATAATGATTTTTTTTAAATCAATTTCGAGAGAATGAGAAATTAAGGTCAAAAGATGTCATTACAGTTAAAATAAATTGAAGATAAAATTGACAAGAAATTGAAACGTGTTCAATCTCATATAGGAAAATTAGAACTAAGAAGCCACTTTATATAGCTCAAAATTAACACTTGAATTTGGACACCAAAGAGTGCCAATAGTTTGAAGGGGGGAGATGATATACATACTAGTAGGTTGGACCAAAGTATCAATAGTTCAAATTTTATGTGCGTAACACGTGTTCGGCTTCTAGAAGGGGACATTTGTCTCATCAAACTTGTTTGTCTAAACCATAGTTATTAAAGTTGGATCGAATTGGTCGGTCCAGCTCGAAAACCGTCGAACCGAACAACGATCTAATTCGTTTTGCATTAATTGGTCAATTAGCGTATGAATCAATCAGGAACTACTCAAACCGGTCCATAATCGTCCACACCGAACATGTTCGGAGAAAACCAGATCCGGTTCAATCTAAACCGGTTAATTACCAATTTGGTTCAAAGTAAAATTTTATATCACATTTGTAGTTGGAAAGATTCGAACATGTGCTCCTTATATGAATTATGAGAAGCTTACCATTATAGCAGTTGAATACTCTACAATTTAAATTATTCAAATTACATTTGAATTGATTTTCATTAGCATATAAAAAATTATGTTAAATAAGAATTGGAAATCTATAAATGCTCATTCGATAAAACAAAATAAAGAATCAAAATAGCACTCTATTATGCATAAGATACTCTTTAAATATAGAGAGCCTCTTGAAAATGCTCTAAGATTGAGAAGTGAGGAAGACAATTGAAATTTCAAAGAGAAATTTACGAAGCTGCAAATGGAGGCTAAAGTCAATTTGATGAAATCAAATACTAGCAAGAAAATGAACCACTCAAGTAATGACAAGTAAAAGAGCAATGCCAAGAAATTTAAAGGAAAATCCTATAATTGGGTAAGATGGTGTCAACGGAAAAGGTATAACAACAACCACCAAGTCTAATTGATCGAGAATAAATTATCTATCATCGTATCTAATATGATGCTCTAAGCTGTAGTATTTGAAGCAAACATGGTGAACAACCGAGAGAATAGTTCATAGATGCACTACTCGTCATATTTTGTGCTAATAATGAGATGTTTTCATATTATACTCCAATCAATGATGAGTGCTCTTCATGCACAACTCAACAACATCAAAATAGTTGGTTTGTGTAAAGTAGTATTAAAGATGACATCGAACATAAAAGTAACCCTCATTAATATGTTGCATGTTCCGAACATTAGCAAGAATTTGGTCTCTGGAGCTTTGCTAAGCAAAAATAGATTTAAGCTAGTATTCGAGTCTCATAAGTTTGTACTCACAAAAAAGAACGTGTATGTGGGCAAAGTGTACTTAGCCAATGGATTATTCGAAATGAATGTAATGCCTCTACTAAATGATTTTGGTGTTAATAAATATTTCTTTTGCTTACGAGATTTAGTCATATAATTTATGGCATAATAGATCACAATATGTTAATACTAATACTTTATGAAAATTACTAAATTTAGATTTATTTTCTTTTGTTTCATTTGATCAAAATCATTGGTGCGAAATTTGTGTAGAGACTAAGTTAGCCAAAATATCATTTCATTCGATTAAAGTAACTCAAATACTCTAGAATTACTTTATAGTTATATCTGTGATTTAATATTTGTGCAAACTAGAAATTGTAATAGTAATTTATTATTTTTATAGATAATTGCACGCGATACTATTATGTCTATTTGTTAAGAAACAAATATGAAACCTTAGAATATATAAATAATACAAGAATGAGATCGATGATCCTTTTAGAAACTGAATAAAGGTTATTCGTAGTGATAGAGGAAAAGAATATGTAGCACCGTTTGAAGAATTTTGATCAGACTCTAGAATTATGCATCAATCTGCAACTCCTTATTCACCTCAATCAAATGATATTGTTGTACATTGATTAGTTCTAATTTATTTCAGAACTTGTGGGGGAAACCAATTCCCTTTGCCGATCACATTTTTAATAAAATACCACACAAAGTAGGAACGAATATCCCTACGAATTATGGAAAGTTCACAAGCCTTCATAAATGCTAAAAAATTTGGGAGTGTTTGACTAAGGTATAAGTACAAAAGCCTAAATATGTTAAATAGGGCCTAAACTATTGACTGTGTATTAATTGAAAATGTTAATAATAATAGTACATATCAGTTCCTCGTAATAAGTCAATATTCCAAATATACATGAGAATACCACCATTGAATCCATGAGTATTGTATTTTTTGAATAAAAAAATCCTTAAAAAGATAGGAAATAAACGAGTTCATAAAAATTAACTGTAATACTGCAATTGTTGATTATCAGAGTATGGAAGAACGATGATGTAGTAAGAAGACCAAAGTAGCTATATCTTTTAGTCAAGTTTTTAAACTTATTTGTTAGAAAATTAACCCAGAACATTCGTTCGAGAGTTGTCAAGTCCAAAATCTTTATTCTAGAAAGAGGCTAGCAATAATGAAATTGATTCTATTATATGGAATTATACCTGAGAGTTGGTAGTTCTCCACCTATAAAAAATTATTAGGTTGTAAATGAATTTTCAAAAGAAAATTAAAGATTGTTGAATCAATTAATAAGTACAAGACCAGATTGGTGGCCAAAACGATTTCAACAAAAAGAAGATCTTGACACTTCTTCGAAACATATTCACATGTGGTAAAAATAATGTCTATTAAAGTATTATTTATAATCGCAATGTTGCACAATTTGTGAATCCATTTTATTGACGGTAAACCAACTTTTTTAAATGGTGAGCTAGAAGGAGAAATCTATACGGAACAACCTATGAATTAATTATTCATGAACAGGAGAAAAGGAGAATAAACTAGTTAAGTCATTACATAGACTAAAGCAAGTGCAAGAATATGGACATGAGAAATTTGACAAAATTATATAGTCAAATGATTTTAAGATTTATGAGTATGATAAGTGCATTTAAATAAAAAAATACAAAGTATGTATGTAATATATGTTGATGACATACTAATCATGGGTAATAATCTTGTTATCTAATGACAACTAAGAAAATATTGATAAAATATTGTGACATGAAATATATGGGCATTAATAAGTGTATTTTATACACTTATTCGGGGGGTCTAAAATATTGATATTTGGTAATTCTTCTGACAAAATATATCCTAAATTTATATATCCTAAATTATTATATTTTATGCTATATAGTGTTGAACGAGCAATTGAAAGAAACAAAAGAAAAGGCAAAGTGCAAAGTTTGATGACCAAATTGCAAATATTCAATAGTGGATTCGGATCACAAGACTATATTTTAAAGATTGCTAGGAGATAATTGGATGAAATTAGAACTCAAAAAGAAATCGAACATGATCAAAATATTATAAAAATCAATTTTCAATCACACAAGTTATATTCCAAATTTTTAGTCGAAAATTGAAACCTATTTTTGGCACAGTAAACGTCTTAATTGAAAAGATTCTATTTCTAACAAAGTCATATCCTTTTGAGTTAGATTTACAACGTGATTTGAATTACCTCAATCAGATATTGGAAATGAAAGTTATGATCAAAATACTGACTATTGTGTAGAAACAAAAAAATCTGTGCGCAAAGACAACTTTCTTTATTCGATTGGAACTCTTTTGGAAACTAATTTAGACGTGATTTTCAACTAATTTTCTACTTCTACAAATACCTAAATGCATAATACATATTGAAAACCTCTCATATACATTTCATACTCCAATATTCATCAATTATTATCATCAAATGAGGAAATTCATAGTTTTTGTGAGAGAATTGAAGGCAATATGTAAGAATTCAATCAAGTGAAGATTCAAACTTAATTTTTGGGCTAAGAAGAGAAGGTGTAAGTGGAGATTCATCAAAAAAATTATTGAAAAGATTAAAGATTTCAAGATTCATCTTCTCAATTTATCAAAAATTAGGGTTATGTCTTTTCACTTAAATATGATTTCTTATAATTTCGATACATTAAACTAGTTTTATACATTGTTAGGATGTGATGAACTTTTGTTATGATATTTTTAGTTTTTAATTAATTATTTT
This sequence comes from Fraxinus quadrangulata, assembly GCA_903798255.1. Classification (NCBI taxonomy): domain Eukaryota; kingdom Viridiplantae; phylum Streptophyta; class Magnoliopsida; order Lamiales; family Oleaceae; genus Fraxinus; species Fraxinus quadrangulata. The sequence goes on along the minus strand of CAIGRB010091634.1, from coordinate 33,484 downwards.
AACTTCAATTTGATTTGATTTGTGAATGTTTATTTTCGTTTTATCGTTCTTTTCAATTATTTGATTACAATTGAATTGTTAGTGGATTTTATTGTTATCGAGAGAGAAAATAGGGTTTAAGCATAATATAATAAATATTGTAAGATTCGATAGAGGATAAAAATATACATCTATATTTTATATAGTTTCAATATGTGTTCTAGTACTTGTTAATGCATCTATCATGTTAATATCTTTTATCGAGAGATAAAATGGTAACATGAGGGGAATAAATTTGATCGTTATCGAGAGAGACTTTCAATTAAATTATGAGCATTGACCAATATGAATGATTTCAAATCGTTACTTTAATTGTTACACTAAAAATTAAATAATAAGGGAGATTCAACATCTTAGTGATGCATTTCACATATATGAAAAACACATTTAGTTACTTTCATTAGTTTAATTGATAATTTAAGTATTAGTATAAACAAAATTAAAAAATTTGTTTAGTATTCGATTAAAGTTGTAATTAATTTTAACTCGGTCAAACACATAGTCTTCATGAGTTCGACACTCTATTCATCATTATATTACTTGACTATGATTTCGTACATTTGTGGATTTTCAAAGTATCAAGTTTTTTGTGCCGTTTTCGGGGACTATTGTTTTTGATAAATCTAGTTAATTTTAGCTTTAAATCTGAATTTTACTATTTTTTTAGTTTAGTTCATTATATTGTATGTGAAGTACGAGAACCAGTGATCTTGCTCAATTTGACTCGAAGATCAAACGAACATTCAACATTCGAAAAATATAACAGTTGGAAACACGCCAAAAGCAGAAAGAGAAAGACATGGTAGAGGAAAATCCAAATTAAATAATCATCTGGGCTAATCTGGAAGTAGTACAATTGAATGTGATTACAACTAATGAAAAAGCAAGGCTAATGGATAAGTATATGGTTTCACCGGTTGTGAAAAGTCAGTCTAGCATAATATATCCGACGTTTGGTGAGACAAACTTCCACCTGAAGAAGTTCCAAAACGCGCTACAATTCTTTGGGTGAGCTATGAAGAATCCTAACGCTCATATATCAAGATTTCTAGATATGTCTATAACTATCGAGTATCCGGAGTGTCCAGTGAAGTAATCAGACTGTGGTTTTTCCCATATATATTAAAAGACTTAGCCAGAGAGTGGTTTGACACTTGTCCATCTCAAAGCATTACTACATAGAACCAATTGAGTTAGAAATTCCTTAGCAAATATTTCTCGTCGAAAAGGATTGCAAAGCTGAGAGACGAGATTACTACATTCCAACAACTGGACTTAAAATGCTATTCAGAGGCTTAGAAATGATACAAGGGTTTACTTCGCCAATATCCACAACATGGATTGTAGAAATGGCTTCAGGTGCAGTACTTTTATATTGATCTGGATTCGATAAGCAAGGCCAACGTAGACTCTGCATGCAATAGTTCTATCATGAAAAAAATCGTGAATCAAGTCTACCAAATCTTGGAGGATCTGGCATTTGCTAGTGCACTGGCATACTAAAATGGCAAGTGGAAGAGAGCTACTGGGGTATTCGAAGTTGATTTTTTAACAGTAATTTTATCATAGATGGCATCATTGGCATAGAAGGTAGATCAAATGAACACTGCACAGACAATGGGATTGAAATGCAAACATTGTGGAGGGAACCACGAGAGTATTGATTGTAATGTAGGGTTTCTTTTTGTTCAGACAGTGGAGGATGTGAACTATACTCAGAATTTTCAAAGGCAACAACACAATCCAAATCCTAACACCTATTACCCAGGTTGGAGAAATCACCTAAATTTTCAATGGAGTAATAACCAGGGTGCTTATATCGCACCACAACAAAGTTAGCGAAAATATCTACTCAACACATGCAAAGAACGGATAAGAGCTTGTAAGTTCAAGGAGTGCCATAAAATTTTTTGAAAATCGGATGGGATAAATAGTGAAATCACTTTCAGAGAGACTACCATAAGTAGTAACTACCGTGGTGAAGTTTAACTATTAGAGATTAATGTAAAGATACCAATTGCTATAAAAGAAAATGTACATACCAAGGTTGATGAGCAATTGGAAAAATTTAGAGATATTTTCGCCAACTTGTGACTAAGTTGGGGGAAATACCTACTCAACACCTGCAAAGAACGGATAAGAGCTTGCAAGTTCAAGGAGTGCCATAAAAAATTTTGAAAATTGGATGGGATAAATAGCGAAATCACTTTCAGAGAGACTACCAGAAGCAGTAACTACCGTGGTGAAGTTTAACTGTTAGAGATTAATGTAAAGACACCAATTGCTATAAAAGAAAATGTACATACCAAGGTTGATGAGAAATTTGAAAAATTTGAGTAAAATAAAGAAGCAGAGACAAAAAGAGTATCAGAGGATCCAAAGATTAAGGACATCGCTCCTACTAAAGAATTTTTGTCATCACTATATTTTCCACAAAGACTGCAAAAAAGAAAGCTCGATGATCAATTCAAGAAGTTTTGGATATGCTTAAACACCTCCATATCAACATCCCATTCATCAATACAATTCGATAGATCCCGATGTATGCAAAGCTCTTGAAGGACATGATATCTAAGACAAGAAAACTTTCAGATTGGGAAGAAGTGACATTGACCGAGAGCAATACAAGGCTGCAAAATAAATTGCCACCAAAACTCAAGGATCCAGTGAGTTTCACCTTACTTATTTTACTAGGCAAATAATTTCATTTTAATGCTTTATGTGATATAGATGCAAGTGTAAACTTAATGCATTTGTCTACTTTCAGGAATCTAGGAGTTGGGGAAGTCAAAAGATTGAATGTGACGCTATAACTGGCAAATATGAGCATCAGGTATCCATTGGGCAAGGTTGAGGATGTGCTCATCAAGGTTGTGAGCTGATATTCCCTGCGAATTTCCTTGGTTTGGACCTCGGAGATGACCACGCTATGCCATTATCTTAGGTCGACCCTTTTTAGCAATAAGTTTGATTGACATGGAGAAGGGTGAGATGATTGTAAGGGTAGAGGATGTACATGAGATCTTTAAATTACATAATCCACTCAAGCAACCATTAGCCCTGGAGGAAGCCAAATTTGCTGTTGAAGAAGTTCAATAAGGGTCAAATGAGACAAAACATAAATGTCTAAGGAACCTTACTCGAGAGGATAATGGAGAGGTCAAGGTTTGGAGGGTAAAAAGATGCTTTAAAGTTGAAAAATTGTAAAGGGTGTAAGGCTGCAAGACTCTACCATGAACCACCATGATCAATCCCTTCATACAGTCTAGCTAAAGACTATAAATTAAGCGTTTGTTGGGAGGCAGCCCAATTTTCTAACCCTTTTATTTATTTTTCTTTTCAGATTGCATTGCATGTAGTGTTATTCTTGACTTATATGTTGTATTAATTATATGCACGTATCAATTCAATTTGAGGGTCATCTTCATCATTGACACTTAGCCTAGTTAAATGAAAATATTAATTGAGTCAAAAGGAGTTTTCTTTTTACTCTTTTGATTGTTTTCTTCCCCTCTTGAAAGTTACCATGGATATTGACATCGAAATGAGCTTAGCAAAGTACAAGTTGGGATAACTTGACAAATAACTCCTCACACATCCAATAGAAAAATTCAGAGAGTACATTTTTCCTCTTCTTTCACATCCCCTTATATTTTTACACATGCTTTATGATATTGAGGACAATGTCAGTTTTAAGTTTGGGATAGGAAAAACATTGAGTTTTTATTTTTCGTGTGTTTTTGAGTGTCTGTGTGTTTGTTTTTCATTGTTGCTTTAGTATATAATAGAAAAAAAATCGAAAAATTTGAAAATTTTCAAAAAAATAAAAAAATATTTTCTTTTATTAGGTTGTGTGCTTTTGTGGATTAGATAGCTTAGCGGGCAACGATGATTAGGTGTTGATTTATGAATGGTTGATAGATTGCATGTTATATTGATCGATGCTTAACCCTACAAAACTTGATATTATATGCGTATTAGAATTGAGTTTTACATCATTATGTAATAAGTTTATTTATATGCTAGATAGGTTGATAGATTGAGCATAGATAATAAAATCAAAACTATTTTTTATTAATGATTCTTAGACCAAATTTAGTATAGTTTGGGGATGATTTTATGGTTGTAGGAGGATACAGATGTAAACTGGGATTCCTTGTGTAAAAAATTAGGTAACGATTATCTTACATTAATAGGATAAAATTGGGCAAAAGTCTTAAGTTTAGATTTGGTGTTGATTTATAAATGGTGGATAGGTTGTATGCTAGAATGATTGATGTTTAACCCTGTAAATTTTGATATTATACGCGCACTAGAATTGAATTTTACATCATGATGCAATAAGTTTATTCATATATTGAATAAGTTGATAGATTGAACATAGATGCTATCTCCAAAACTATAATATATTAATGATCCTTAGACCAAATTTAACATAGTTTGAGGATCATTTTACGGTAGTAGGAAGATACGGATGTAAACTGGGATTCCTTATGAAAATTTTTGTGTGGATTGTCTTAAATTAATAGGATTATATTGGGCAAAAGTCTTAAGTTAAAGGTTGGCTTGATTAGATAGGTGTTTAATGAGAGGTATTGCACTAATTGGGGTAGAAAAATATATAAAAGACATCTTTTCATAACGTTTATGATTCAAGTTATTAAGTTTGCTAGGGTATTTACAACCTAGAGCCCTAAAATATTTGGGAGTTATTGACCAAAAGTTCGTTACATGGGTCATATAGAAAGTAAGGGAGAGAAGTGCAAAAAAAATGAAAATTTGAAAAAAAAAAATAAAAAACAAAAAAAGCAGGTGTATGAAATAGAAGACGTACCAAATATCCTAGTTAAACTCCAAATACTTATTTGAGAAGATTTGACTTTTGATAATGGATTATTAGCCAAGTTTAGTTCTAGGTGTCGAAGCAATTAGGCCCTGTTTGATCACTCTCATTTTCCATGGAATTAGGAAAAAAAATTCCATTTTCTCAAAAATTGGTTGTTTGATAGCCAATAATTTGCCAGGAATTCATTTTCCTTTGGCCATCCTCACACTCCCATTTTCCTGATTTTTAAAGAATTTGCTTTCATTTTGGTTTTGGTGGAAAACTGTTTTTTTTTTTTTTTGGCAATTGGAACAAATTCCAAATCCAATGGTAAAAAAATATATTCATTTAATTGACAATTTGCATGAAAAACAAAGCCAAATGAACAAAAAAATTGACTTTTTTTTATTTTTATTTTTTACTTTTTGGCAATCCAAACAAATTCTATCCTCAATTCTAATAAATTTTATCTATTTAATTGACAATTTTCATGAAAAATAAAGTCAAATGGATCAGGTGAAAAATTATATCAATCAAACACAATTAATTACAATTTTCAGTAAAATAAATTTTATGCAATTCAATTCCCTAAAATTCATTTTCTTTCCACCCATTTTCCACATTTGCAATCAAATAGACCCTCAAAAAATTGGATAATCATTGTTTATTAATATGTTGACTTACAATTAGTAGAGTTCACATGTAAATAGAGAGGGTGAGGACAATAATGAAAAATTCAACATTAGGTTGCACACCCAAAAAAGAGTAAAAAAAATAAGTTGGTGGTGTGTGAATATACGAGAGTTGAAATGATATATTTGACCGCAGAGGGTTGGGAATTGAAGCAACTTGTAAATTTATGATTGTATTTAGTTCTTCACACACGTCAGTTTTACATTGGAAGAGTGGATATTGATTTGGTATTATGACTTTGAAGAACTTTGTAGATTTAATATAGTGATTTCAATCTTAAGGTAAAAGTTAGATTATCTAACCAAATATTTTTCCATGCTTATGTGTTTGTTTGTTTTTATATAGATTATAGTTTTGTTTGAGGGCAAACATATGTTTAAGTTTGGAGTTTTGGCATAGCATATATAATATTAGCAATTAAAATTCTTAAAAGATCTGAGAGACTTGTATCTTAGTCTCTCTAAATTGAGATTGTATTTAGTTCCTGTTTGAGCTCCATTTTTTTCAAATAATAGATTCTTGCGACCCTGTACCTAAGTTGAAAACCCCTTGTAGATTCGAGTCTAAATTTGGCCAAATATAGATGCGAACCTGTACCTAAACTAGAGTATTCTCAGATTATAGGAGCCTAATTTATATTATGAATTGCACACATCTAGATATTGCTTACTGCATTGATCTGAACGTTCGTGATTATTTAAACTTAGAGTTTAATAGTGATTATCCTTAATAATATAGAGACAATAAAACTGACTAGTTGCTTGTTATTGTGTTAACTTCGCATATTTGGGTCTAATTATTTTCTAACAAGTGGTATCAGAGCATAAGTACGATTTGTGACTCAAATTTTTTTCTAGATGAATCAATCACATTCTGATGAATGATCCGAGGATGATATGGATATTCATGATGCTTATGACCAGTTGTATAAGGACAATATCAAGTTACATAAGTTTAATAGATCAGTCTTTAAGTGATTGAATGAACTTGAATTAGAAAAGGACAAACTTATAGTCAAACTTAAGGAGTTTACCAAAGATCTAGTTGAGTTGAGGGTTGAGAAATAGTCCTTAAAATTTAAGGTTAAGACTCTTAAGAGTGATCTTGAAAAATCAAATACCCAACTTTAATTTTTCTCTAGTGGATCTAAAAAGATTGATAACATGATAAGCCTTAACAAACCAACTATGAATAGAGGAGTTCAAGCATTAGTAAAATAAATTCTGAAATCGCTTCCTATTCTGATAACACGTTTGTACTTATCTCGATTCAGCCTAAGGTTAAAAACTTGAAACCTAAAGTTGTTCCTAGGTTTATCCCCACGTGTTATCAATGTGGTACTTTAGGACACATAAAACCTAGGTGTCGCAAACTCTTGAATAGGACCAACTCTGTATCTGCCTCTAACAAGCTTAAGAGTCTAGGAGACGGGGGGATCGAAATCATCTGTACAACATAGGTTTCTTCCACTTAAGGTTCAAAATTTGAAACCTAAAGTATCTCATAGGTTTATTCTCGCTTGTCATAACTATAGTATTTTAGGCCACATAAGACCTAAGTGTTGTAAGCCCTTGATTAGGAACAACAAATAAGATTTAACTATTCATGTTAGATTCTTGACTAATCAAGTGAGATACTCGATTGAATTGATAGCTCAATTGACTAAAATTACATCTTCTTCTAGGAAGATTTGGGTAAAAATGAGTGAACTCACAAGTCAAAGTGATGATATTAATTCCGCTATTGCTCATGTTGATCTTCATGATACAAGCGTTTGCGTGCCTCATTGATTAAGTGTTCATGTGCATGCATCTGCATTATTCATAATATCTATATTTTCATGCATGTAAATTTATTCATTGTATATTACAAGTTTTTTTTTTTTTGCTTTCTTCCTTTATTATAAAAATAAAAAAAATGATTTCTGATAATTATATCACTTTTAAAGTGATTGGACATGGTGTTTTGAAAACAAGTACTTGTAAAGTTTATGAACACTGAATAAAATTTTCATTAACTTTGTTTAGAACTTGTTTGGAGTACATGATATAGGTAATATGTATCATTTGCATTGAATACGTTAAGCTATTGTGAGTGGATTTTGACCGTGTGTGAAATTTGGGATGACGATTATTTACGTAGTGGGTTGACTTTGAACATGAAATGACCTTTAACTAAATGACCTTAACTCTTATAAATTCTCTATAAAATAAAATAAAATAAAAAGGATTGAGCTTTAAAAGAATTGAATTATTTTTTATGCATCTTATACTTTTCTTCGTACCATTTTTTGCTCGAACAATTAAGTTTGTTGGGTTTCTTAAAATTTGGTATCCTATAGTCATCTAATTTTGGAGTCATCAGCCTAAACTCATTACAAAGGTCATTAAGTATGCTTAATGAAGATAAGTCTATTTTGTACATAAGATATGAGAAAAATGAGAGAATATATTATGTGTGTGCGCGCGTGCTTACTGATGGGAGAGAAAGAAAATTCATACAAAGAAAAAAATTAATTATTAGCTTTTCTGTTTAAAAAGTTCTAGTAGCACTGGATTTAACTTCGTATTTTGATGAATATATTCATTAACCAATATTATTTGCATGTTCGTTCTCACCGATTTAAGGTTTTGAGACTTGCTTACAAAAGTTTAGTGATACTTTTCATACATTGGTAACTTATGCAATTTACTCCATGTAGGTTTAAAATGAGTTATTTGAGAAAATTTAATTGTTTATGAATTATACATATATATGTAAGCAAATAACTTTTCATGATGGTATATTTAAAAATCCATGAAAAATAGTTGCCTCAAAAGAAAAAGAAATTTTTTATTCTCTCATTACATAGTTTGTCTATGTGCATATTTTTTAATTTGTCCTCTCTGTGTTAATCATGATTCAAATACTTGTGTTTTCTTTGTTATTCATAATAAAAAGAGAGAAAGATTAATATTTATTAGAGAGTAGAGTATATGTGTTAGGGGGGAAATCTTCAAATTTGTTTGATATTTGAGTTAGAGGGAGTCATGGAAATTCCTTGATGATTGATAATCTGACTAGCATGATTTGATATTTTGCTTGTTAATATTATGTTACGTGTTTTATATTGTATCAGTATCACTATGTTATGATTCTAGTTCAGCTATACATCACATCTTGTCATGTTTAGATTTTAAGTTAATTGATACTCGTAGTATTACATGCATTAGTGTTATACATGTTTGCTTGAGTTATTTATCTTAGGTATATGCCTATTATAAGTTTCTTCTTGCTTTTCACGTGGTCTTGTTATTTTCATGTGTTTCAGAACGCATGTATGACAAGAGTTGAGTTAAAGTTTAGGAATTGGGTCTTTCGAGATTATTGTTAGGTTGCTTTTTTATTTTGATTTTGAAATAAATGATTTTATTATAGAATGACAAACAATGAGTTTGTTAGGTCTCTATTTGTAATTGGCTAAATCTGTATCTATAATCTAGATTATTTGAGTTGTAATTACTGTCAAAGAGTCAGTGATTGGTAGTATAGGTCTTGAAATAGTCCAAAATGTGAAAGATGGATTAGGGAGAAAAGTTCGACGCAAAACTACTCATTTCTTACATGTCTCCTGCCCGAGCACTCAAAACAGGAGCATTACCGGTCATCGTTCGAGAGCCGCTAGCTTGCCGCTCGGGTGTCGATGTTATCCGGAAAGCCCTAGATCAAAAACTACCTATTATATATACGAAAATCATATCTACATCCCAAAATGTTTTGAATCATTATTTCATAGTAGAGATCATATCATTGAAGACCAATTACACATCCAAAGATCTCTAGATTCAACCACAAGATTATAGCAACAAAAATTTCGAAATATATTCTATATTATTGGTTGAGCTTTAATTTCAGTCAATAGAATATCCTTTGAAGATCAAGTTGATTCCATAATCTCTTGCATCAGCCATATGATCAAAACACAAAAGATCTATAGATCAAACACTAAAAATCATTACATTCACCTATAAGACTTTAGAGTTCTAAAGTTGGAGAAGAGACGCTTAGAATCCCAGCGCTCTGAAATGAGATCGTTTTTGGTATTCCACGCGAAGGAAAAAGTAGCTTAGAGTTGTTGGGAAGTGAGAGTCGCACAGTCAAAGAATTTTTTGGTGTTTTACAAGTTGGGTTTTCAAAATCGGCTAAGGTTTAACAGTGTCTGGACCAATTGTAAGTTGTTTTTTCTAGTGGATTTTATTAGCAAGTTTTTCGAAGGTTTTTTTATCCTGAGAAGGGGTTTTCATCCGTCATCATATCTGGTGTATTTACTTTACTGCGTTGATTCAAATGTTCCTGATTGTTTAAACTTAGAGTTTAATATGGATTATCCTTAGTAATCATCTAGAGACAATAAAAATTATGCGTTGCTTGTTATTATATTAACTCCGCATATTTGGGTCTAAATATTTTCTAATAGAACTGACCTCATCTAACTTGCACGGACAAAATTCTTGGATTAGAAATAACATTATCTATTAATGGAGAATTGAAAGAGTATCATGAAAGTGAAATTGCCTAGGATTAAAAGTAATATTTTGAAAATTGACTCGAACATTAACGTGGAAAAGATAGAGGGTCAAGAGTCAAATGGTCGAATTGGATCAAATCGAAATTAATAGAATTTAATAAAAAATATATATCAATATATGATTTTTTATTAAAATTTTATATCAAGCAAAAGAGTATTTTTAATATTAAGTATTTAATTTTCAATAAATAATTCAATAACCATTTCACATTAAAATAACGAAAAAAATAGGGTCAAATGAAATTAAGCCTCGATTTAACTGCCTTTATTATACAGAGAACCTTTTTTTTTTATAGTAAATGTGAGCCAGGGAGTGTGAAGTCTTATCACTTAAACATCATATGGTACAAGTATCCTTTTTTGGAATCCAATTTTTAATATTCCAAAACTACACTCATATTCTTTGAAGTATGCCAACAAGAAGATACCCAAAAGGCAATAAAGTTGAGTAAATTATTAGTTTTTTCTCTTACTTTTTTTGTTCAACACTGACAATTTCTTATTATACATACATTTGTGAACGTCTTTTTTCCTAATGACCTTAATTACAAATTTTTTTTTATATATAAATTCAGTTTTTCAGTTACATTGTCGATTTTAGATTATGTAATATAAAGTCACATAATGTTGTGCATGCCGGATAATCATTTCAAAAGTTTCTATGGTAGTTCGTGCACCATGTAATCACGTAATTGTTCCTACAATAAATCTTCCTCTGTTTGTGTATCCGTTTTGGTTGCAATTTTATCTTCTTCGACAGGGAAGTCTATCTCTACTTCATCTTTGTTTACCTATTCTATTCTACAGAATGCTTCGTGGAAATTGCCATTTTTCGTAGGAAATTATACACTGCCATAGTTGCAACAACAATCACTATTTGAGCCCAAAACAAGTAGCTTGGCATGCAGAGAATAATTTTCCAACACTGCTTCTACACACTCAAATAACCTTTCACTAACGTTCCTAGGATGAGTGATAAAAATTGAATCTTTACCATGCGTTACAAAATTTTCGCCTTCGTTGTGTTTGCTCATTGCAAAACTTCTGAAAATGATATTGAATATCGAAACCTTTATAAGGATACATATCTCGATCTATGTGCAAAATCAGAGTAATCGGGATAATACTTCCTCGAAGTAGGCATCGAAAAATTAATATTCAAATTATGTATTGCATTAGCCAAAATACAACTACCATGTGTATTCCTTATAGTCCCTAATAGCACGAACGTGAAGCACATGTTGAAGTCACAGGTTGCGAGTACGTTCTATGTTGAATTTTTTTTTGTCCTCGAAAATGCTCACATTCATTGCGTTGTAGCATGGTCCTTACATGTTTTTCACCAATAGCTCCAACGCAATCCTGTTTATGTTAATAAGTCATCAAATTATCGAAATGTCAAAACTTGTTACAAAAAATAAATTATTTACTAATTTCGAAATAATTTTAACTATTGATATCACTTATACTTGGAACATAGGATATTCTACAACTTCTGGACGATGATCTCTTGCTCATGGTTGTAATTCGGATCTGTTTTAATGGCACTTCCAGTGAACATAGCAACAACAAGAAGTATTGTATTGAAATAATGGCTAATAGTCCGCAACCAGTGACCGAATAGCATTTGCATATTCAATACTCTTTGTTGTGTACTAGTACACTCAAGAACATGTGCGTTTCAACATGTGAACATTGAAGGGTACATTCGAAAATCCTGAAAACACATTTGTGGGTATGAGTGCAAATTTTGTAACATAAAAGATGGTAGCTTCGTCTTGAAGGGAAAAGAAAGTGAGGTTCTCTAGAATAACACATGTAACGATGCACCATACATTCAGAGATGTGATAATATGAAGTCAAGTTTCAATGTTATCTTCCAACTGTTGTGTGAAGGCCTTGTCATCTAATTCGTCAAAAGCATGCGAGTTCGGATTAAGACTACAATCGAAGTCATATTACGACATTTTGTGTTTGACTACTAAAACGTAATAATTTGAAAAAAAAAAGGTTTTGCAACACTAGCAACTATGCAATTACAAGTATTCTTGGAGCATAATGGGTTTTCTTTTTCAATTTTATATTGAAGACACGTTTACGTATGGCATAATTTGGAATTAGCTTGTGAAAACACCAGTCAGCTATGGAAATAAAATGGAACAAAGATAAGGAAAGGTGGTGACCTCATTTTTTAGAATTGTTAAACTAAAAAAAGAAATTACCTACCAAATGCGCGAGAAATCGGAACTGTGTTGCTTCCAATTGTTAAAGCTGAATTTCAGCTACTGTATTTTCGTTTTCTCATCTTTGGCAGCCCGCCATATGTCTCTGTTCCATGAAATTTCCAGGAACAAAAGTGCAAACATGAAAAACTCAATTGTCTACCATCGCAATCACTTCCACTTTGGTGATGAAGTCGTCCATAATAAGATCGTAGTCATTCTTTCTTCGAGTTAAGGACTCAAGGTCCTCGCCCAAGCTAGCTAGCTGGTCAACAGAACTGGACACCATCCTCGCCTCATATTTATGTTTATTTCCATTCTCTCTATGCGATGTAGATTTCTATTTTTCTTTGCTTCGTTTGTTCGAAATATCCAAAAACCAATTTTGATGAGTTTTTAATTGAACCGCCACTGGAATCACTACTTCGGACAACAACTTGCAATCGATCAACAACTCGGTCCTATTTTTCTGAGATTATTAACTAATAGTACACGAACTCCATAAAACCACTATACTAAAGAGTGCATGTGTGTGTGTGTGTGACATTTTAGCACATATTGAACTATTGCTATGGGAAAGGAATTAGAATCACAATCAGACAAATTTGAAAATTCACTATTAAGGAGTTTGCTATATGAAAAAATCTATTTTGAAATCTTCGAATGAAATTGAAGATCACAATTGGAGAATTTGAGGGTGGAGACACGGAAATTATTTAAGCTTAGACCAGCTAAGCAATCCAATTTGATCGAGAGCTATGTGTCTTCAAAATCTCATCTATTTTAGCATCAATGTATTTCCTTCTTTAGATCTAGTCTGTCGTTGGAGTATATTATGCTCAAAGCTGACAAACGAGGCTTAGTTTAAAAGATTATTCATGTTGAACATGTAGGATAATTTTTCGATCAACTTACAGAGAAAAAGAAATGTTTATTGCAAATAATCTTGATACAAATACATGATTTTTGTATAAGAAAAGAAGGTATTCTATAGAATGAAGTATTGCTTTGGGGGAATTCGAGCTCTGCTATTAGACGGGACTATTGATTCCTATTTATAGCAAGGAAGATCATACTATCTGGTCGACTCAAATCTTTTCAACTATAGTGCCATCGTAAAAATGCATGACACTTACCTAAGTTTTGGCTGACTTGATTGGTTACTGAGATCCCCCTCATCAAGTCATCATTATACTTAGGCTTCAGCTGTGCCATAAGGTAATGATGACCTGATGTCATGTAATCATTGTTTGTAGATGATTGGTTGAAAAAGAGGTGCTAACGTCAGAGTTTCCAAATGTCATTCCAGGAATGGTGAATGGAGAGGTGTGAAAGGGTAACAAGGATTTAAGCATCATTATGTCTCTATAGATTATAACGATCTTTTGTTCCAAGCTGATCTTATGGGTAATGAATCCGACCTTAATGTTTAGAGTATACATGGTGATCTGGGAAAAAAATAATTTAATGAGGTAGAAGTTCGAACTACAACAGTTACACCCCAAGGTCTGTGCTCACTTGGAGTGGCGTACTAACTTTGAAAGTCATTAAAAAATACTTCAACATTTAAATAATTATGGAGGACAACTGTCGTGACCTAAGGTGACATGTATTAACAGATCAGGGAAATAGCATCCCAATATCTTTTGTCGCTTCTTGGAAAAGCTTCCTTTAAAACTATGTAGTTTTGATTCAATAAATCTGGATCCTCCATTTTCACATCCAACGTTCCTTAGCGTACATGTTGGTCTTCTTTCCCTTCATTTATTTTCTATTCATTTCGACACATTTTGCTCTCAAGTTTTCTTTGCAAAAGAAGAAAAGGAATTGCAGTACCTTCATCATCTGTCTGAGTGATGTCGCTGTAAGAAGTTGAAGAAATGAAAGTGCTCTTCTATGTAGAAGAGAAAAAAAAAACAAAATGGAAAACAATTGCTTTTCAATTGAAGAAGAATTGAGCAGTTTAATTCATACGTCCACCGTTGCTTCAATATTTATACAGACAATTAGAATGATCTAGAATCCTACTCAAAACTAATTGGTAGAAAAATAAAACTATACAATGGAATTTACAACAAAAAAATACTATACACCAGACACATAACAGAATGCAAAATTACTCCTTAGTGCGTCTGCTTGTGATGACCTTTCTATCATTCACCATCATGCCTTTCTTTCCTTTGCTGGTTATCAACTATCTGCTGTTGATTGTGCTGAGTCATAGCTTCATATTTCAACACACACACACCCTGCTTAAGATGGAGAGTGGATATCAATGACTCCCATCTTGTTCATGTGTCGGTAAAATTGAGACGAGTTTAATGACTTTGTCAAAATGTCAGCAACCTGTGAACCAATATTAAGGTGTTTAGTGATTACACTTCCTTCCTGAATTTTATCCCTTATTAGGTGGCAAATCAACTCAATGTGATTAGTTTTCTCGTGGAAAACCTGGTTGGCTGCTATGTGGAGAGCTGATTTGTTATCACACAATAGAGTAGCTACATGTGGATGATTAATTTTCATGTCTTGGAACAAAAACCTGAGCCAAGTGAGCTCACAACATGCATTTGCCATTGCCCTATATTATGCCTCTACTGAAGACCTGTTTATTGTGTTTTGCTTCTTCGATTTCCAAGATATTAATGAGCTTCCAAGCATCACACAATACCCTGTGATACTCTACTTTCTATCAGGACAAGCTCCCCAGTCTGAGTCACAATAAACATGGAGCTGCAATTCTGATTTAGCAGAAAATAGTAATCTGTGTCCTGGTGCTCTTTTTATGTATCTCAAAACCTTGTTGACAGCATTGAGGTGAGAGGTGCGAGGTGCACTCATGAATTGACTCAATAGCTGTATTGAATACGAAAGGTCTGGCCTGGTAATTGTTAGATACAACAGCCTTCCAATGAGCCTTTTATATCTGCTAGGATCAGGAAGTAGTTCTCCATCAGTTTTAGAAATCCTCATATTTTGATCCAGAGGTATCCTTGCTGGTACACTCCCTAATGTCCCTGAGTCTGATAGCATGTCCAAAGCATATTTTCGTTGGCAAATATAGATTTCTCTATCAGGCCTTGCTACCTCTATTCCCAAAAAATATTTCAATATGCCTAAATCCTTGATCTTGAATTCCTTATCAAGCTGAGCCTTAAGAGAATCAATGTTGTTTGCTTCACTGCTAGCTACAATAATATCATCTACATAGACAAGTATGGCAGTGAAGGAGCTCTCATTCGACTTTGTAAATAGGCTATAGTCTGCTTTTGATTGAGTGAACCCTTGTTTGATGATGAAATTTGAAAACTTGGAATACCATTGTCGAGACGCCTGCTTGAGGCCATAAATACTTTCAGCAACTTACACACCTTCAAGCCCCTTGCATCTGGATGACCAAGAGGTACTTCCATATACACTTCTTCTTCTAAATCCCCATGTAAGAATGTATTGTTTACATCGAATTGATGCAAAAACCATCCATTTACAGCAACAACAACAAGTAAGGTCCTGACAGTTACCATTTTTGTAACAAACGAAAACGTTTCATGGTAATCTAATCCCTTTTGTTGTGTGTATCCCTTCGCCACAAGCCTGGCTTTATACCTTTCAACACTCCATCAGCTTTATACTTTACCTTATACACCCATTTGTACCCAATGGATCTCTTGCTGGGAGGAAGGTGTGTTACAAGCCAGGTGCTATTCATCTCAAGGGCAGTAATCTCGGCATTCATGGTTTTACACCAGTCAGGTTAATCAAGTGCTTCTTGGTATGTGTTAGGCTCAACGTGTGTGGTTATAGAAGTTATAAAAGCTTTATGGTTACTTGACAATCTATGGTTTGATATTGTAGCATTGATGGGAAATGACTTACTTGGACTGCGAAGACCTTTGCCCTTGTCCAACTTCTGTGATGGATGAAGTGATGCCCGCTGACAGATACAGTTTTCAAGATATGATGGAGTTCTTTTGGTTCTTAAGGACCTATGTGTTGGTTGCTGAACATCAAATGGTTCTTGCTCTTGCTCTTGCTCTTGCTCTTGGGAATATGATGAAAGAGTTTGTTCTATAGGATGACTATCTGATTCATGAATTGAGGGGTAATTTTCATGATCATTTCCATCTATCATTACTTCATTAGTGGTGTTTATGGAAGAAACGGGAATATGGTGTTATGTCTCAGTATAAGTAGGAATGAATTGTGTTATTTTCATTGTACTATTTTCTGATGCACTGTCATCTTTGCAAGGAAATTGATCCTCATAAAATACTACATTCCTTGAGATAAAAACTTTCTTGAATTCAAGATCAAGACGTTTATATCCCTTTATTCCAAAAGGATATCCTAAAAATATACATTTCTTGGCTCTTGGCTCAAATTTGGTCTTATGGTTAGCCAAGGTTGAAGCAAAAGCTAGGTATCCAAAGACTTTGAGGTGTGAGTAGTCTGGCTTATATTTGAATAAAATCTCAAAAGGGGTTTTGTTTCTAAGCAATGGTGAAGGTCTTCTGTTCATTAAATATACTGCAATGAGGATGCAGTCACTCCAATATCTCATAGGGATAGAACTTTAGATTTTTAAGGCTCTTGTAACATTGAGTATATGCTGGTGTTTTCTCTCAACAATGGCATTCTCTTGTGGTGTCTCAACACACGTTCTCTGGTGTATAATTTCCTCTTTGTGGTAGTATTCTTTCATTTCAAATTCTCTCCCATTGTCTGTTCTAATCACTCTCACTTGTGACTGGAATTGAGTATTAATTACAGCAAAAAAACCTTGCAAAGCTGCAGTTGTATTTGATTTTGATTTTAACATGTATACCCACGTACATCTACTAAATTCTTCTACTATGGAAAGGAAATATTTAAATCCATCATAGCTAGTTTGTATACAAGGACCCCAGAGGTCACAATGTATGAGATCAAAAGTTCTCTTGGATTTATGGTGACTAATAGAATATGGTAACCTATGCATTTTAGCCATAGGACAAACTGAGCAAGGTTCTTTAACAAGTCTAGGAGTGCAATTAATTTTAACAAATCTATTCTAGAATCAGATGGATGTCCCAGCTTGTAGTGCCAGAGATTGAAGTCTTTATTGTTTCTAGATATGGCTGCTGATTTGGGAGTTTTGTTTGGAGTAAGAGAGAGTGCTTCTGTCAGAGCTGAGGGAGAGACTTGTGTTTGCAGAAGGTGGTATAGTCATTGCCTCACTTCACCCATTCCAGTCGTTTTCAAGGTCGAAAGGTCCTGCACGAAACAATTTTCAAAGAAGAATATGAGACAACATTTAGTGGTTTGTGTTAGCTTCCTGGCTGATATTAAATTAAATGTGAAGGATGGAACACAAAGCACATTATTCAGAGTTAGATTTTATGTGACTTTTACAATTCCTGTGTGTGTAACATTCACCATATCACCATTTGGAAGGGAGACTGAATAAGACACTTTAGCTGGAGGACTGCTATAAAACGAAGTGCAGCAGACCATATGGTCCGTTGCTCCTGTGTCAATTATCCATGGTACTTTAGGACCTTTCCTAGTTTTAACATCATAGATGGATAAACAAGATGAAATACCAGAGAGTTTTGGAGCTTGTGTGTCTGTAGTGGTTACGTTGGTGAGTGATTTGTTGTTTTGTGACCGCAATAGAGCCATAAGCTGTGTATACTGCTCCTGAGTGAATGCCACCTGATTGGCATCATCAGCACTTTCTTGGGTCTGTAAGGAAACTAGATTGGCATATTTTTTTCCTTTTCCATGTAATCTATGTCCAGGAGGATATCCATGTATTTTATAGCACGTGTCTACAGAATGGCATGTCATACGGCAGTGGCTACAAGTATCTTTGTTGGGGTTGGCCTTGGTGCATCTTTCTAGTGAATGTCCGAGCACTTTACAAAAGGTGCAATAGTATTTTCTCTGAATGGTTCCATTCTGCCTTGTTGTATTATAGGAGATTTCCCTCACAGCAAAGGCCATGAATCAGGCACAAAGGTGTCCTTTAAGATCTGTCTCATTTTCTCCTCTTGCTGAACTATGGAGTATACTTCATTTAGAGTAGGAAAGGGCTTTATCAGTAGTATTTGAGCCTTGATTGCCTTAAATGAATCATTCATCCCCATCAAAAACTTCATTACCCAGTCTCTTTGTTGGTTTTCAATCACAGATTTGAATCCTCCACAAGTGCAGTTAGGAATGGACTCATAGTTCATTAATTCATCAAGAAGTGTCTTATATTTTGAGAAGTACACACTTACCATATCATCATTCTACATTAGAGTGGCAATGGACTGTTTAACCTCATAAATTCGTGGGGTGTTTTGTTGTCCTAACTAATGTTCTAAATCCAACCATAGCTCACGAGCTGTGTCTGCATAGAGTATGCGAGATTTGATATCAATAGACATGGTGTCTTGCAGCCAATGGCTATGTCATTGCAATGTAGCCAATGTTCCATCAGGAGGTTGCTGGTATTTGCCGGTTCACTAAGACTCCCATCAATGAAACCAATTTTTTCTTAATTCGAAGTGCCCTTTTGTGGACCTTGCCCAAGCATAATAATTAGTATTGTCGAGCAGGTGAGTGACCAGTACTACACCTGAGTTTTCATTTGCACCAATATAGTAGGGGCTGCTGGGATGAGTAGGATCACTGGAATGAATGTTTGGTGTTGGATTAATGTTAACATTATGTTCATTGTTTGCCTTTTGAACTGCTGTTTCCATTGTGGTACTTTAATTGTCTGCCATTTTTTATGGCTCTGATACCATGTAAGAAGTTGAAGAAATGAAAATGTTCTTCTATGTAGAAGAGAAAAAAACAAAACAAAATGGAAAACAATTGTTTTTCAATTGAAGAAGAATTGAGGAGCTTAATTCATACGTCTACCATTGCTTCAATATTTATACAGACAATTAGAATGATCTAGAATCCTACTCAAAACTAATTGGTAGAAAAATAAAACTATAAAACGGAATTTACAACAGAAAATACTATACACCAGACACATAACAGAATGCAAAATTTCTCCTTAGTGCGTCTGTTTGTGATGACTTTTCTACCCTTCACCATCATACCTTTCTTTCCTATACTGATTATCAATTGTCCGCTATTGATTGTACTGAGTCATAGCTTCATATTTCAACAGTCGCCACTTACCCACGTACATCTTTTACAAAAACTTTGCCTTTATTTTCTTTATTTTTCACCTTGGCTACTAGATGAGTTCATACGATTCTAAAGTTCACGTTTATGCTAATCAACAGAAAGAGTTCAATCCTCATTTCCCTACTCCTACTCCCACATCTAGCTCAAACTTCCAGGAAATCTTTGTCCCAATTTCGATCTCTATAGTTAATCTCAGAGACTTAGTTCATCCTTTTGAGATTGCACAAAATCTAGTGGCAATAAGGAAACTTAGGAACGAAAAAGAGGTTTGTTCTCATAACGGGGAGGAGGGTAATCCTTCGAGCGAGGAGTGCGAAGCTTCGTAATTTAGGTCACTTATGATGAAGTTTGCTTTAGTGATGTGGAAAGCCAAATGCAGCATCCTATTTCAGTAGAAATTATTATTCTCAGCTCTTCTGAACGAGCTGATAATCCCTAGACGATTGTATGGCAATCAATTTTGCTATCATAAGTGCCGAACTACAGTTGCCAATCCCTACAGCCATTCTTAAGTTCTTGTCTTATTAGGAAATTGTCCTCATTCAGCCCTGCCCTAAGGGGAAGAGAACACTTATTGCTACTTTGATCGTATGGCATAGATTAGGCCATCTCAAGCTTACCATGGATCAATTTAACTATCTGTATCCTTTTAAGAAGGACGGGAAGGACTTAGGCTAGTACTATGCCAACTTAGGCCTAGGACTAGGTTGTCATTAGTTCTAGATACCCGATCCTTAGTGAAGAAGTGGAAAGAGAAAGTCTTCATCATTTTTGGAGAGTGGCAATTTCACTCCACCATGGTGGATAGGGAAGGCATTATTCCACCGTTATTACAAGATGTGTAAGTATTTTTATAGCTTTATGGAGTGTTTATTTCTTGCGAGTTATAATAGCTTCTACTTCATTTTTATAGTTTACAAAAAGACCAAGGTCACCTCGACTGTCAAGGACAGAATTGACGCCATCCGAGCTCTACCAAAGAAGCAGAGGTCCTGCAACACTGTAATTTCATATTCCAGCCTGTTTTAGGTGAGCTTATTTCAGTGTGCTCCATTTCCACAACAACCTTCAACTTCAAATAAGTTGTCCCTTATTTTGAATTCATTCAGTTCGGTTTATTATCCTTCATCACATGGATGATCTAACAAATTTGTATATCTTTAGACCAAAATGAAAAAAAGTTGGGGGTACAAGGCTTCAAAATCTACTAAGGCTACAGCCAAAAAAATCCAAAAAGAAAATCCCTTGCTATTGAGGGAGGTCAGCCTGAGCTAACTAAGAGAGACCGACCTAAAAGTCGTGCCAAATTAGAGTTTTCTTAGGGTTTTCTATGCAGTTTCTATCACCACCTCAATTGTTCTTAAGGATAGCTTCCGCTCCTGCTATCAATGTTAATCCACAGTTTCTAGCTTCTCCCGATCTCAGTTACCATGTCCCGACCTCCAAATACCAGATGTGGATACAATGGTTGGGAGTCATCCAAAGATCTTCCTAGACTTTTTCAGAGCTTTATTTCCTTCCAGGGACATGATATCTGATCTTCCTCTTCCTATAGAGGACTCTGCTAACCTTCTGACACTAAATTGGAATGATAGGGAGCAAAAGTTCCTTGAGAACATGTCCGTGGATGAAGCTTGCATCACTATCGAGCTGCACAGCCACATATCCATCGTTTATATAGTGTCAGTGGTTGATAAGGTACAATTGCCTAATTTTTTTTTTATTTTTTTTATTTGGTATACTTTACTTTTTAATTTGTTTCGCTGAGAAAAAATTTCTTTTAGGTTGAAGCTATGGAGAAGGTAGTAGAACTGAGAAACCAAGCCATGAACCTCTACCAATCCATGGAAGCTGAGACAGCCCAAATAAGAGAAAGAGTGGGAGGACACAATGAAAAAGATGGGCATTGAGCTGGAGGCTAAGTCAACAACTGAGCTCGAACCTCAGGATGAGCTAAAGCCTTGAAGATTTTCGGTGAAAAGGCAAATGAGAGAGCCCGAGAAAAAGCAAGTTGAAGAGGACAAGACCCGAGCTGAAGAAGCCATAAAAAGCTGCTAAGGTAGTGGAGCTTTGGAGGGCGTTCCCTAAGTTTGATACGTTGGCCCATGATGCCTACGTTGTTAGTTTGGTTGAAATGATCTAACATATTCAAGAATAAGGCATGACCTTTACATAGATTTCCTATAGAAAGCTCTGGACAATCAACAATCCAAGTCCATGATGTATCTTGATTATACCCAAAGAATAATGCAGTAATTGTAGTGTAGCTTTGAGATATTGTATTCACAGGGAAATGGAAAATGCTTAAAGAATCAAGAAGAGTGAATTATTTTCTTCAATGTTTGAAATGTGAAATTAAAATCAATAATTTGAGGCAGTGAAGCATCGCAATTCCTCAATTGGATTGGATTATTTATATCAATTATTTCATTTTTATAGCACAATTAGAGGCTTTCATCCCGACACTCTAATCGAAATAATTTACAAATATAATCCTAGAATTTAGACTTATGAAATATTCGTACAATTTTATTGGAATAAGATCAAAGATCGACTATATACATTAAGCATAAGGCAGTAATCAAACGTCATAAAGTGAAATTGAGATCAAAATTCAACAATTAGTTCAATCTAGTGATAGAAGAAACATGACTGTATCTATAAAAGATTTAATAATTGTTAAACAAATCTCAACAACAAATAATTGAAATTGAAACTCAACAAATAGTTCGATTAAATAATGAAAAAAGTATGACTGAATCCATGAAAAATCTAGTAATTATTAAACTGATTTTAATATAAATTCATGAAAAGAAAAGTTTAAACCCTAATATTATTTAGCAAGAAAAGACCAATTACATGAAATAATAGATGTGAAATCACCATATCCAATTGAGTTCATCTCTTGTTTCACCAAGATTGTTAGTTCTTCATGAGTCTCTTGAGCCAAAATCAATGGAAAAATGATGAATAATGAAGAATTCCAGTTTTCTGATGTTCTAGGGTCTTTCAGGGTTGAGAAATCGTGTCATAATAAGTTACGATAAGTGGTTGAGTCGTAGAAGGAAACCAGAAATTTCGTCCAAATTTAATTCTATGCGACCACATAGAGTAATGTTCTGCGGTCACATAGAACAACTGATGGGCTCCTGGAATTCTCTGCATCCCTTAATGCGACCGCGTGAAGGTTAACACTATGTGGTCGCATAGTGTTAACTTTCTTCCAATTTTTTCCATTTTAGTCCCCAAACTTGGTTAGCTCGATTCTTGACCCATTTTCTTGTTTCTTCCTCATCCTATGCCTTATGTCTTCGACCAATTAGCTTCCGCTTCTTTCGAATCCTCGTTTTGATCTTCGAACCAACTTTTGGATATTTGCACTTTAGTTCCTGAACTTTCGTTTTCCTCCATTTTGGTCCTTTTTCACTTGTTTTTCCTTATTTTCGCTACATTCATCACTTGTCCTGCAAAACATAAATTACATAAAACTAAACTATATTCCAACATATTAATCAACAATTTTTCATGTTTTAACAGTAAGATAAGTATGTAAAAATACACTTATCATATTTGTTATTACGTCAACATATCACAGAGAAGTGAAACTAATCCAGTGGTTTCACACATATACCTTTCTCGCCACATCTAGAATCTTGAAGAGTTTATCTCCCTGAGCCGGTGTTAGTACACTTGTGCAATCTTCACATCGATCATAAAACCACTACTGTAACTTGTTATGAATGTATTCAATCGTTGCGTGAATTGTTAACTTTCAATCATTATTGAATAACACATTGTGCAACTCTGCATTATTTGAAGTCATCATATTGTGTCGAGATTCTAAAAAATGTGACAGTGCCTAATATTCAATCCGTATCTTCAATGTTAGATACTCGTATGTATCATGTGATTTACTTAATATTTTGACCACGAACTTATTAAACTCTTCGAAACTATAAGCTCTACAGCTTTCCTAAGCAATGCAACGATGCCTCTACCCGAATATTTAGTCTTCAAATTGCCTTGTATATGACACATGCAATAACTATGATGCGTCTCTAAAAAAACTTCAAGATACCATTTATTATAGACTGTCTCGATCAATTATGAATGCAAGGTTTTCGACGTCTTCAATTACTTCCCTCAACTTTGTGAAGAACCAACCATCGCTAGATCGTTCTGACTATCGACTATGTCAAATGCGAGAGAGTAAATTTGGATGTTGGCATCTTGATATATAAAAATAATTAACTTGTCTTCCTATCTAGCTTTCGGGGTTGTATCGTCGACTAGAATTAGGAATCGCATTGCATTTCGAAATCCTCGAATGTATTGTTCAAGAGCCATGAAGAAATAGCATAACTCTCATGGGCCGAACCCATTAAATCCTCCAACACGCATATTTTAGCCTTCCAGACCTTCTGATAGTTCATGACCACTCCATACTCTCGACGGATGCCGTTAATGATGTCCGCAGGCAGGGGCGGACCCAACACCCGACGAGGGAGCACCATCGCCCGTGTTGGATCCACCGTAGTCTTCAATACCGCCAGCTCCGTTTGGTGATTGTGCAGTCCCTGTTGCAGAGAAAAAAAAAAGATAGGGGAAGAAGAAGACATTATTTCAGGTACGTTGGACCTTTTTTTCCCAATTTTGGCCCATTTATTTTGGGCTGAAATAGTTGAGCCTTTTTTAATATGAAATTGCACTCATAATGACCTTAAAATGGGGTTATGAAGGAATGTTGGGATTGATTAAGAAATATTAACAATTTGAGTAGTGAAAAATAAGAGGAAAAATGGCACTGTATTTTTCTTGAGAAATTCATATTTGAATAAGTTAATGATTAATCTAATAATCTTTGTATTATTCTTGTAACAAGTCTAAATGTCACATGTTTAATCTGCATTCCATACAAAATATATTGTTACACTTTTATTTTAGTTTCTTGTCTTCTTCATGATTTTCAAAGGGAACAGTTAAAGATTTTCATCAATCCAAACGAGTATTAAGATACGGTAACTGGTCTACAAAAAATATTTATTTTAAATAAACTTACTTGTAAGTAAAAAAATGTTAAGATTAGTCTTATTTTCAATATTATTTTATTAAATATTAATAAACGATCTCATTTTTACGATTGTTGATTGTCGACGGTCAATGATCAACGTCCATCCGGGCTGAACTTTTATGTTGGGTCCGCCACTATCCGCAGGTCTATAGATCGTTCGTAAGTCCTGAAACTTGTGATTTATCTGTTGACCAAAAACCATGATCGGGTTTGTCAGTGATCATTTCGACAACCACTTCACAAGTATGTTTTTGTGCATACTTACGAACTATAAAGAACTCATTTGTATCATCTATGTCGCTCGCAAACGCCAATTGCAACTGTCGTCAACGCAGATAATTTTGTAGCTAGTCTTGTTTGTTTTCTTCACTTTAAACTCAAAGTTATGTTTTATTGCAATTCATTGCACAACATCCTATAAATCTCTCTTCGTGTCAAAAAGTTGCTCGACATGCAGATTCTTATCAACGGGAACCACTCGTGAAGAATTAGAAGATCGTATATTTGGCCTAGCATGTGAGTTCCTACCTTACGCATATCTGTAACTGGATAAAACAATCAAATCTTGATTTGTAAATGAGATTTTGTCTCGAACTACCTCGGGAATTCTGTCGTAACAATGAGATCATAGTAAGTTGTAACTATCTGGAGAATAACTACATCATCTTCACGAGTTATCTCCACTGTATCCCAAAAATCATTAACATTACGATCCCCTCTATCGAAATCCCCGTGTTCACTCTCGGAAATATTTTTTCTCACTAAAGTTATGCAAATAGGAGTCGTCGTGCATATTTTGTTCAATTCAATTAGCAACTTCATTTGCACTTCAGACGTAACTTTTACAAGTGGCATCAGAATGGTTGTATGCTCGTTAAACAGAAATTTCAATTCCATATCGTACTAGGGAGGATCGACATTGAGCATATATTGTAAATTATGGTATATTTTCGCATATGTTGTAATCGATGTTATCATAATTCATGTAATACATCTAATTCGCTCATCAATTTACATACCCATCAATCATTTGAAATTCACCAAAGTAACAAATGGGGAAATATGTT
This sequence comes from Fraxinus quadrangulata, assembly GCA_903798255.1. Lineage (NCBI taxonomy): Eukaryota > Viridiplantae > Streptophyta > Magnoliopsida > Lamiales > Oleaceae > Fraxinus > Fraxinus quadrangulata. The sequence continues at coordinate 7,827 of CAIGRB010091634.1, read as the reverse complement.
GATTTCATAGCTACATTACGAATCAAATTCTTTAGAAAAAATAGATTAATCATAAGGAAATACTAACAATATTGAGGAAAAAATAACGTTAACGGACGGTCCAGCTAGACTGTCCGTTAAAGGATGGCTCAGACTGTCCTTTAAAGTGTAAAAATTTATTTATGAGTGTATTTGAGCCACATTATTTTGAAAAAATATATTTTGGAATAGTAGATTGATGAAGAATATGTAGTTGAAAAGAAGGAAAAGATATTGATGTGATGAAAAATATTATTTTATTAAAGAATGTGTGGTTGAAAATGAGTAAAAGAATGAGAATGAAAAACATAATATGTCTCAAACAAATGTATTAACATATGTCGAAATAAGATTTAACGATTAAAAAAGTATACTAATTTAACGAAAACGAAATTAAATATATGTAAATATACATAATGATCTGAAGTAATAGATATAAACGAGATTTTTCTTTTTGTTGAGCATTTGATAAATTTTGAGATTTTAAGATTGAAGTAAATGAGAAATGAAAAAGCTTTTATCTGTATTAGAGAAAATAAATAAAGAAAGTGACTTGATTTTTAAATTTTAAGTGGGGAGTACATATTTTTGTTTTGTAAGTAAAATAATATTATTGACTTTTTAACAAAAATTATATTTTTTAATTTAATAATATTCTTAAGGGTATATTTGTCTTTTATTGTTCAGATTGTGATGAATAATCTTTAAGAACATCTTCAAGAGACATTTGATTTTTAAATAGTATATTTTACAATTTGGCAAGTATTTATAAATTTAGAGAGTAAAAAGTTTTATGTACTCAAATAAACTCTTTTTATTTAAAACTTAATTTTATTATTCTCAAAAAATATTTATTATTTTTTCTATCTTTTCTTTTCACTAGATTTTTTTCAAATTATTATATTATTTTTCTACATTGAAAATTGAAATATTTTGATTTCATTTAATTATAAAGAGCAAGTATATTCTAAGATGTTAATTTTAAGGGTTGACTTTTTAAAAGGAAAAGCTTATATGCTTAAAAATTCTCTTAGAGTTGTTCTAAGTTAGGCTCAAGTGGTGAATTATTACATTGACTTAGGCCAAACTAAATTTCCTTTTTATTGACATTCTAACGTGATAAATAATTTTACAATAAATTTGTTTTAACACTTGTTCAAATCAATAGCCTCGATCTTTACAAGAGCTATCATCCAAGATGTACACGTGCAAGTAGATTAATCCAACTAAAAAGAACCTCAAGAGCAGCTTAGGTTTTTCTGTCTCGGTAATACAAAAAATTGGGAATGTATTCATCACCCCCGGCACCAATTTATCTTATGTTCCTGTGATTTCTTCTCAACATCATCATCACCTAACCTGGAAGGTACTATGAGATTGTATTAGTGTTAAAACGGGCATTGTATATTGAAATCGATTCGATTTGTTTGTTGTGAATGATTTAATTTGAACTCAACTCCTTATAATGTATTTTATTTTTCCAGAATTGGTGTTTCTTGATGGTAATTTTTCTCTAGGAACAGTGACTTTTTCAATAATATTTCTCTTGAATTTTTGCTTGGGTTTATGGTTTTCCATCGGTGAAATACCCAGGACCAAAATCCAGTGAGGGCAGTTGCCCCAGTAGACCCCAGGTGGCTCCGCCCCTGGCAATGTGGGTGGTCTCTGAATAATTTGAACGGCCTAAACATTTTCACTATTTTCATAGTCGATTTTGGAATTTTCTTGAAATGGGGTTGTTTAGGTTTGTTACTATATTTGGTATAAAATTAAAAGATTAAAGTCTCACTATTTGTGTATATATAGTTCTATGTGAGAACCTTTTATTAGTTGATTGTGTTTTCTTTTTTCACTACATAGAAATCAAGGTTCTAACTTTCCAAATGAAAGTAATAAGTTTGAAGATTTTATTTTTCTATCTTATATTATCTAAAATACAATATTAATACAACAATGGTAATGTGAGTGATGTTCTTTTTATGACAGCATTCAATCAATATGAGGCAATTAGTTGTATCTGATCCATCACAGTTGAGGCACATTGGTCAGAATGGTCCCTATATGGTTTCAATGGAGGACGCTCAAAATGTTGGGCATAGTCACACCGAAGCAGTCGTAAACTATTCTAAGGTTGCCAGTAATTTCCTGAAGTGCTCTTATTTGATCATGCTTTTGGATCACTGCCAACTGAAGAAATGATAAATTACTTCTCTCTCTCTTCCATTTAAAGTTTTTCTGATGTATATCTATTGCTTGAAGGAAAAAATAACGACTAGATTAAAAGTGAGTTGATATAATTTTTTGCAGAAACTTCAGGATGATCTGCAGGTACTGGGTCAAAAAATTAAGTATCATGAAGATAATCTTAAATACTTAAAGACCCTGAAAAACCGATTGGAGGACTCAATTCTAGATATGCAAGGTATCTATGTTCCAAATTCTATTTAGTCTCATTGATGACGTGATCATACTGCTTACAATTTGCAAAAGGAGAGTTGAAGATAACATATTTTTGTATTGCATTTTGCATTGGTGGAGTTTATACATAATTAAAATGAAATACTTGTTACTTCACTGTTTCATATACGAAGAGTTGTAGATGCTGCTTTTCAGTAAATTTCGGAGCTTACAATGGCAAAGCTCCTATTATGCCTTTAACTGGCATCCTTAGTTGCTTTTCCAGTTTTGCTACCATTTTGTCTCTCTTCGTTCTTACATCCTCTTTGCTTTTTGATGTTCTTTTCTACTGCCATGTTCTTCTAGTTTCTCTCGGAAAATATCATACAGCAAGTTCCTCCATGATGGAAAACGAGGACCCTGCCCAGCTGAAGAATGAGGCAGAAACAGTTGAGCATATTCTTAGGCATGAGAAATCAGCAGCTGCAATTCTATATCAGTTGAAAAATCAACATGAAACTCTGGCTTCTGATATCCAATTGACAAAAAATGTGCTTGGTGTTGTTGCTACACTAGGAAAAGTTGATGATGACAACCTTAGCAGGTTTGTTTCAATTCTATTGTTCGTGTTTTTGCCTTTTCCCCTTCTCCTGGAAAATTTATTGTTGACTTACATTATATTTTGGATATCCCTAAGATATCTGCGAATTGGCTTGCTGCGCTGTAATGTGACCTGCATGTGTATAATTTAGTCTTTTGAATCATTCAGCATCTAAAATTGATTATTGTTGTAGAAGTTTGTGTATATAAATGGTTCTCAGTGTGTGTTCCAGTGACATGTTATGCTTAATCACAAGTAGATACAGGTTTCTGCACTCAATTATTGTCTTTGCATATAATATATGATTCAACTTTTCTTCACTCCTCATGGAAATGCTCCACTCTAGAGGTATTCTTCCATGTCTAACCTTTAACTAAAAGTACACAACCATAACAGCATGTTCAACATGAGTTTCAAATGCAAACTTCGGAAATTATTATTATTATTATTATTTATTTATTTATTTATTTATTTATTTATTTTTTGCATAAACTGAAGGTTTTTCTTTGTACTTCATTTATATTTGATCTCTTATTAGCATGTTGTCTTTTTTATTTCAGCTAAAGTAGATTTAGAAAAACAGAGGAATTGTCACTTTTTTACTTTTCATTTTAACGTCCGTGGAATGAGCATTCTATATTTGTTTTTTCTTTCCTTATCCTCGATAAAAAATGAGGGGGAAATTGGTTAAGTGAGGTCATGTACTTTGATGTGTGATAAAATTTTGTAGATTACAAATTTAGAGAAAAGAGGGAAATTTTAATCGTAGCCAAAATAACTTGACAGAAGAATTAAATAATTATTGAAGTTGGGTCATGTTAATTAATCATGGCCAAAAGTTCTTTGATGTTTCTTTTTTGTTTATGCTTTTCCTCTTGGTTAAGACCATATGCAGCCTAACCTCAAACTAAAAGGTCTACTCCCATCCATCTCTTGAAAATTAGTTCAGAAAATAAGTAAAAATAAATAATGAACAATATTACCTTGGATGACATGTCATTTCTTCTTTATAAAAAGGAGAGCCTACACTAAATGTGCCCAGGTGTAGTACTGTGCATGCAGAGTTGATTAAATTTTCTGAAATATGAACAATTTTTAACTTCTATTTAATGCCTGTACATAGCACAGCTTATATGCTACTTTTTTTATAACTACACTTCGAAGTAATTCGCCAGTTTGTGGATGAAGGATGTAAGATTATCAAGTTAGAAAGAGAGGTGAAAGTCCTGGCTATTATTCTTCATATTGCTGACATATTGTCAATTTTTGGGTCTTAGGCTTCTTTCACATTATTTGGGGCTAGAAACCATGTTAGCAATAGTCTGCAATACCTATGAAGGTGTTAAAGCTCTTGAGGCATATGACAGAGAAGGTTTAATAAATAAAAGTTGCGGCCTTCATGCAGTTGGAGCTTCTATTGGTAGGCCCCTTGATGATCCATTTCTTGTCATTTGTCTTGAACATCTAAGGTACATACTCTATAAGAGGTGGTTATTTTGCTTTTTGATCAGTTTATATTTCTCTTTTGAAAATTTATCTTTGTTTTAGTCTCACTCTAGTGGATGTGTGTCTAGACCATATGCGGGGAAGTATATATCTGATGACCCTCAAAAGAGGCTTGATCTTCTAAAGCCAAGATTACCCAATGGGGAAACTCCACCTGGCTTTCTTGGTTTCGCTGTGAATATGATCAGAATTGACATCACAAACTTATATTCTATCTCCAACACTGGGCACGGCCTAAGAGAGACACTATTTTATAATCTCTTCTCGAATTTGCAAGTATACAGATCAAGGGAAGACATGCTAAAGGCTCTTCCTTGTATTTCAAATGGAGCAATATCTCTAGATGGTGGGATGATTAAAAGTCCTGGGTGCTTCTCTTTGGGTCATAAGTGAGTAATTTGGCCTCCACATACTTCCTTCGTCCCATTTATATAGCCTGGTTTTGTTTTTCACACGGATTAAGAAATTTATTTAATATTATTGAAAAAGCAATTTTTGTCAAAAACTTTCATGACTTACGCTTATTTAATTATTAATAACTAGTAGTAAATTATTGTTGGAAGTAGTAAAGAAAATGAATGATTTAATTTTCAAGAAGTATGTATCTTTACGTTTGTACAATTTTAAGATTAAGTGGGAAAATTCGATTATAATTAGGCAAATTAAATAAATGTATATTAGTAAATGAACAAGACAAAACATTCTCAATAAAAAAATATGACTATATAATTGAGACAAAAAAATAAGAAAAGTCAGCCCACATAAATGGGGACTGAGGGAGTACTATTTATTAGTATTTATCTAATAGCTACACCGTTATCAAAATTTTTCCTTTTATTCGACACAATAGATAGGAAAGATGCCTAGCTTTCCACGTCTTGGTTTTAAGTAATTTTAATCATTTATGCTGTATTATAGTTTGTGTCAACATTTCAATAAATTTTTCATTTTACCTTCTCCCTTGGGTTATTGTTTCACCTCAAATTATCTGATTCCAGGGGAGCTGTAGATGTCAAATTCCCGAAAAGCTCTGAAAGGTTGAACCTACCAGAGAACTATTTTGAAACTGAAAAGCGAATGAAGGAGACCAGATGGAAGAAGGATAGAACATTGGAAGATATACATAGAGAGCAGACACTATTAGACCATGCAAAGTTCAACTTCGAAACAAAGAAGCGAGAGTTTGTCCAGTTCCTTGCTGATAGCTCATCATATGCAGCTCCGGTAATGCCTTGAGCATATTTTAGCAATCTATGAAAGGTCCTGATTTGTGTGTAGCTTCTGCTTTTTATGCATTCTATAACTTGATAGCTGTGTTGCCAAAGAATGAGCATTCAAATTCTGGCTTATTGAGAATGCGTTTGATTGCAAACTGATTTATTCTGTGGAAATGCGAAATAATCCGAACTTCATTGTCTGTTGATTGTGAATATTTTGAAACCGTCGTTTAATATTCTGAAAGTTATGATGGTGGTAGTGTGAGAATATAAACAAATTTTCATGAATATGCTGAAATTTATGATGTCAGCGTGAGAGTAAACACAATACATTTCCATGAATATTTTAAAATTAGGTTCAGCAATTTTTGTTTGTGACGAAAGACTAAAATGCGTCTCCCCCCATTTGCAGCCTTGTTATCCGCCAGGAAGTGTATCTACCCCCAGATAATTTCATGGAGGCACCAGCGCCTGCACCAGAGGGGACAAGCATTTTATGGCATGTTTGGTATAGAAGATTGGATTGTACTGGACTTTAAGAATGAAGAAACCAAAAACCTTGTTCATTTATGTTGTAGAGTTGTGTCTAATAGTACTTACCGAACATGCATTTGGTGAATTGCTAACTAATCTATCTTCGACTTTCAGTTGCTTTAAATCTCAAGACATGTTTCTCTGTAGTCCAATTTTAATGAGACTGGATTAGCAAAATATATAGGAATAATAGTCGTGGATTCTAGTACATTTTATATTAATACTGCAAGTATGCTTTTCCCATGCTGTGAACTCCCAACAATTTATGTCTCTTGATATGTTCAAATGCACTAATAGTTTGTAACATTTTTCAGAGTTATTCACGAATGGAAACTTTCAATGAAAATTGCACCTTTGTAGTGAAATAGTTGGCCTTGAAATTGGGAATTGGATGTAGCTAAAAAACGAGGCTTCAAAATCGAGCCTTCCGAATCGAATTTGAACCGAAATTGGAGGTTTCGGTCCAATAAAAATAATAATAATTAGCTATTGGAATCAAGAACCGATTGGATTTTGAATCGAATTTGAACCGAAATTGGAGGTTTCGGTCCAATAAAAATAATAATAATTAGGTACTGGAATCGGTTCTTGGTTCCTAAACTAAAATTGTGGTCATCCGAAGGAATCAATTTTTTTAATATTTTTTTATCTTTCAATTTATAAGCCGGGCAAAAAAATAATAATAATAAAATAAAATAAAAATACTCTAATTTGGGTATTAATTTGTCTAAAATTATAGAATTTAGCCTTAAGAAAACATGTGGTTCATACTTTTTTTTATCTCTCGCTTCATATCAGATTATTGCATTTCAGATGTTAGTATATGTTAATCTTTACAATTTGCATTTTCTATGAATCAAAAATTTCAAATTGGGATTGTGGTGTATGTTGATGAATTAAAGTGTTCATTGTTTGCAATTCGTACTTATTATTTTCTTGAATTATTTACAAAAATAGTTCATTTTTCAATTTTTTTTATAACGCATGGCATTTGAACTTGATATATTCATGGATTAGGTTGTGTGTGTATAGCAAGTTCAATATGCAGACTGCAATTTTTTGATACTATACCGTATGTATTTATTTAGTTTTTTTTTTAATCTCTGTTCGTTTTAAAAGAAGAATATAAGCATTGTCCATAATAAAATTATAGGGTTTAACATACCTCTTTATGGATTGAACAATAGTTATTAAGAAAAAAAATCATTTATTCTCAAACTATAATTTAATATTTGATGTTTTAATTTTATTCACTTCTTATTTTTTAGCCTCCGCTATTTTAAGTCATATAGTTAGATTTCTTAACTTTTTGAAGATTTCTTAGGTAGATTTTCTTTCTTACACAAATATTGTCGAATAGTAGCATATTAGGTATACGTATCAAAAGTGTTTATATGAAAATATTTATTAAATTTATATAAAAAATGTTATGAGTAGCATTGAACCCGAATCAGAATCAACGGTTCGAGTTTGGATTTGATTTCAAAATTTCAAATATCTAAATGATTTCATTTATGAAATACCTGAAGTATAATTGGTGATTTCGGATATTGA